>OZ026811.1:147628-275382 GCA_964023185.1 Macaria liturata | reverse complement strand
GGTAAGCAATCATTACGGTCTAGGATGGAACGTGCTCAATTCAATTCCTGTTTCACTTATAAGAACCACAACAATTGCGATTGATGTGGTTCTTATAAATAAAAATTGTCCCGGCTGTTGTCTAGTACGGCAGTCGTAAAGCCATGTCAGAGGCCCTTAGGGCGGCTTGATAAACTCTCGACACCAGAGTTGGCCACTCTCATTCGATAAGAAGAAGAATAAATAAAAAATCTTGGAAAACATGTTTTCACAGTTTGTTTACACCAACATATATTTTTACAAAAACAGTGTCACATGGGACCTGGTATAATTAAATCTAAATTTAATTTACGTGTCCACAGTTGGGGTGTTCACGGACAACTCGGTCTCGGCAGTATCGACGATCAATGGACTCCACAGTTGGTTACTAAATTCCAGGGCAGAAAGGTAAGATAACTAATACCGCTACAGTCTATTTATTACGACTTTAACAGTCAATTGGAATATGATAAGTTGTATTGTAACAAACACTACACTACATTTGAATATGTATAGATCAAGCAAACCAGGTTTCTCTGTCCATAAGAAGCTTTTGCCCGCACCTCTGCTAGTGTTATCTATACTAATATTATAAAGCTGAAGAGTTTGTTTGTTTGTTTGTTTGAACGTGCTAATCTCAGGAACTACTGGTGCGAATTGAAAAAATATTTTTGTGTTGAATAGACCATTTATCGAGGAAGGCTATATAACATCACTCTGCAACTAATAGGAGCGAAGAAACAATGGAAAATCTGGAAAAAACGGGCAAAATTATTCATCTTTGAGGGCTTCCGTTGCGTGAGCTGCGAAAACGGTTCAAGTCGTGGGTAACAGCTATAATTTATAAAGCTGAAGAGGTTTTGCTTAAATAAATATGATGCCCAAAATAACTATTCCACGCGGACGAAGTCGCAGACACAGCTAGTTATTCATATAAGCCTTCCTCTTGAATCACTATCTGTTAAAAGAAACTCAATCAAAATCTGTGCAGTTTTTAAGGATCTTAGCATACATACATACGGTCAGACGCGAAAAGCGACTTCGTTTAATGGTATGTAGTTGTAGTTAACTTTTTTTATTTGCAGGTGTTAAGTGTAGGTTGCGGCGCGTGTCACACGGTGGCTCTGATGGCTAACGGCGAGGTGTGGGCCATGGGCGCGGGGGTGTTCGGCCAGCTGGGCGGGGGCGGGCGGACAAGGCGGCCGCGCCCGTCAGGGTGGCGCTCACTGAGCTGGTGCAGTCTATTGCAGTCGGGTACTTTCATAATGTGAGTTATATATAGCTATATTTTGGGTCATTTCTTATAGTTTTTATTCATAAGTAGCTATATTTTGTGTCATTCTTTTTACATTATATAGGCTTACGTTTGACTATAGCCGGCCTGATGTTAAGCACCACTGTAGTCTAAGATGTAGTACGCTTGTATAAAAGAGGTCGCTTTTTGTGAAAAAACTTAGTGGAATACTTTCATGTGAACTATATATGTAAGTGAGGTATTAAGCATTTCTTTTCCTATATAGAAGACTTTTTGCGAAACTGTCTTAGTTAGTGAATGGGATACTGCCATAATGTGAATGCATATGTACATTAGTTTTTTACCTGGCATTTTAAAGTACTTACGTATATGTTTGAAGAAACAAAAATACTCCAATAGCTGCCAGGTAATAAATAAAAATCATATTAGCTACTTGCTTTTCTAGTTTGTAGTTACGACATGTACCCTGTACATAGGGATGTACATTGTACAGGGTACATGTCTTAACTATAAACTAGAAAATACATATATAAATATATCTAAATAAATATTAATAATGTGTTGGGGCCATTGATCTCCATCAGTGCGTACTTGTACTGATGGAGATCAATGGTTGGGGCAGACTTATTTATTTATTTAATGTATGTATGTGTGTGTGTATATATATTTAGTAAATCTGTCTCAATAAATGTTTTTCTTTCTTTCTTTCTTAATAAATGTATTTTTTTCTTCTTTCCAGTTAGCACTAACCTCGAAGGGCCAGCTGTATGTGTGGGGCGCGTCCCCGCAGCAGGTGCGCGCGGCGGCGGCGCGGCGCTCGCAGGACCCGGCCCCCGCGCCCGCTGTAGACCCGCACCTACTGCCGCAGCTGGTGGACATATGTAACGTGCAAGGGGGTATATTGCATGTAAGTGTTTTTTGTTGTTTTAAATGTGAGTGAGTGTGGAAGGTTGGGAGAATTCCCTATTATCTTTGGACCTGTGACAAGGCTTTACAATTCTACTAAACAAAGCCAAAGCAAACAAGCATCAAATATAAAATCATCAGACTAAGAGCGTTTTCCAAAATTCTATCCAATACGGCATCATCCAAAAAGGTTATTAGTATCCAAACATCATATAAATAATATTTTTACTAGCCATTCGTTTGATCAGTACAGTTTGAAACCACTCAACACCAGAGAGTACTCATACAAACTTACTTAATAGCATTACTTGCTCGTTCCAGATCGCAGCAGGCTGGCATCACTCCTGCATAGTCACCAACTCGGGCGCTCTGTACACGTGGGGACTTAACTTCGACGGACAACTCGGTAAGAACATTTCTATACCAATACAAACTGACATATTCTTGAACTTGCTCTAAACTGTATTATAAATATGAGTAAATAAATACACTAAACGAATAACACTTAAATATGAGTTAGTATTCCATTGAGTCTTACTTAATCTTATCCAGACCAAAGGAACTGAACTGAAGAAAAGGCTATACAAAGTTCAAAGTTTTTTCTGACGCCACAGATTCTACAATCTTTTCAACTATTTAATGCGTAAACTATGACCATAATAACTTACATATTTCTTCTTGTACTTAAATATATGGGCCTGATGGTAAGTGGCAGAATTGTGTGAATGAGGAATTGTGTGCGGAAGGAGTGAATGTGGATATAACGAGTGACAGAATGAAATGGAAGAGAGGAACATGCAGTGCCGACCACACATAGTGGCATATGGTAAAGAGAAAGAAGGCTTAAATATATATAATTCCTACTTTAAAACATCATTTGTTAACAGGTAGCGGCGATCGCAAACAGACCTACATACCGACAGAGGTGAAGCTCCGCACCGACACACAACGCGAGCCTGACAAGAACACTGCGAAGACACCGGATGTAGAGAATAAGGATTTCAAGACGAAAGCGCTCGTGGCTTGCGGAGGAGACTTCACTATCTATATTGATGATGATGGAAGGGTATTCGCTACTGGCAACACTCATTTACAGGTAAATGCTAGTATGGTAAGAAAAAAACGGAGTAATCTTGTGGTTTTTGCAATTAAAAATTGATCTTTGACCAAAAAGTTCACTCTAGCCTTTGGCTTTTATTCAGAGCCTCTTATACATTCATATATGCTTCTATACATGTTCATCGAAATCGGTGCAAAAACGGTGAAAAGACAAAATATAAACAAACTTATGTTTTTATCATTGTAATAAGCCTGTTCTGATGTGTTTTCACAATTATTTCCAGGGGGGCGCGGAAAAAGAAAAGGGCACGAACCGCGTCATAATGATGAAGACAACAAAACGAGTGATCAAAATACCAGCCAACCGGAACAATAACAAATTCTTGTTCCAACAAATCGACAGAGTTGATATTATGTTTCCATTCGACATTGAAGATTTGCAAAGAAAGCCTTTGGAACCTCGATTGAATCCACTTACTTCCATGAAGGATTTCAAAAACAAGTCCTGGGCCGATGACGTTATACTCATTTTAAAACCTTGGATCAACGAGGAGGTTCTCACAAAGAACCCAAACATGGCGGCGAAGTTAGCATATCATAATGGCATGTATTCAGACTGCTTGAAGTACTTGTTAGATAATCTAATACAACCACGTCCGTCTGACAAACTCTATACTACACACAGCGACCCGACAAATGTTGACGAAACTAATAAGGAAGGGACACATGTCGTCAAAAGCGACGATAAAATCGCAATCACTAATATCATATCGAAAAGAGTCAAGGAAGTATCGATGGCGATTCTAAACGAAGCACCCTTCCCTACCATCGAACCCAATACATATCAAGCCCTGCCTTGCTGCTGTCATGAACTGAAATATATCAAACAGACTCCAACTAAAGAAGTCATCGAAACAAAATGCGATATTTCCGCAAAAGCGGCCGAGATTATAGACAAATGTATGTCCATGTTTCCGATCAACAACGAGTTGTGGGAGACTTGCTTCCGTCTCTCCAAAAACTTTTACATTGAGAATAATCTGTCTATATCTCATCTAGAGGCTATTCTGTTTAAATATATGCAAGTGAATGCTCAAACTATGGCAGCAGCCATTATGTACTCAAACGATTGTGCTCAGTATTGTGAAATACTCTCTCCCAAGTTGTATCTCAACATGTGCAGTCAAGTTATGGATACTTGGGGTTGAAAACATATTAATTAAGGTCATTAGAACCTTTTCTGGAGAATTACTATGTACTTGTCAGATTTGTAGGTATTCTGCTTACCTATCTACCTAAGCTGATCGTAAGTTCCTAATGAACTGAAATTATGACAACGTATTGAAATATTGACTAGCTTATAGAATACCATTACGTCCTTTAAATGTTGTGCTGTTTATATATCGTTGTATTTATATTTATGTATAATATTCAACTTATGTTTTTATTACTGTTTTAACTATCTTGTTTTCTTGTTCACGTTTATGTTTCTATTATTATAGCCTAATAGAGCTTCTGTAGTAAATACATCGAATATCTAGTCACTCCTACATTTTGTTAGCTGAATTTTGTATGTATATAGATAGTAGCTTAATTCATAACGAATTTATTTTATTACCACAATGAAATTTATTTTTTATACCTACTGCAATGCGTTAGCCATAAATGAATACTCAAAAATAATATTCAAATAAAACGTTTTTAATAAATCCGTATTTTATTTGCTCTGAATCAAAAACAATTCTTTGTACACAACTGTATTTTTTATCTGTAAAGCTATTTACAAAAGAAAATAAATACACGAAACGTCGTTTACGTGGAAGCAAACGCGGCAGTGTCGGGAGGCAACTAAACATAAATACGGAATGAAGAGTAGAAATAAACGGTATTCAGAAATAAATATTTTAAAAATAAATATCACTTTGACCTGCGCCACTCACATGATCGAGAAAATATTCGTAAACAATGTTTTATTACGCGGAACATACAATTATACTTCTTATGTATACCTACGTATGAGACACAGTCACTGCTGCAGGAACGACCTTTCAATTCTAAGGGGACATTACTATTAATGTCGACTTTTGTTTACGATATGACTCAGCTTTTTTATCAGTCAATTTTAATAAATTTACATTAATTTTAATATCTACATTACAAGTGAAAGTTCGTTCCTGCAACTAGTTAGTCATTCGTAGACATTCAATTAGATTCATACAAGATTCCTAGGATCCTACTCGGGCGGTGTGAGGCCTCAATAAATAGTTCCCTTTACAACTAGTCTAGTTTAGAAGTTGATCGGCTTCCCGCTGTACGCCGCCAGGTTGGCCTCGCGGAGCGCCTCGGAGCATGTCTGGAACAAAATATACCATCTTATTATTCTACTAGTGGACGCCCGCGGCTTCGCTCGCGTTAAAAAGCGGATAAAAAGTAGTCTATGACGCTTCAGAGTCCTCATACTACCTACATACCAAAAATCAGGAAGATCTGTTCATCCGTTTTTGCGTGATGAGCGTTTAAATAAACAGAAGGACAGTGATACAGAATACAAAAATTCTATAAAATGTTGGAACATTTTGTTCTGTTATCAATTTTAAATATCACCAAACAATTTTCTTCAATGTTTGGACTTTCAACCCTCGTTAGCTTTATTATATGTATAGATAACAGCGAAAGTGAGTTGGGTGTAGTCAGGCCATCTTGTTACAAATGTTAGTGGTGCTAGTATATAGGGCCCAGAGAGCGCAATAGGCTCCTTTTTATCCCGAAGCAATGTTAGCAAATAAATGGTACGGAATAATTTAGACTTAGCAATAAAATAGGGTACCTATATTTAGATATTGTTCCCCATATAATTTGCATGTACCTTTTATACTAATTTCAAGACTTTTAGCGACATCTCATAACTTGCATCACTTTTGTATTGTGCCTGTTTTTCAACTTTTTATATTTATATAGTAGAGTCATGTGTTATAATAAATGCTATTTTTCTTTCTTCCTTTCTAGATTCAATGTTATAATTAAGAGCGTATCACTACTCACGGGATGTGCGTGGCACACTCTGGCGACATCCTCCGCGGCGGCTCCGTACTCCTGCGCCAGCACCGCCTCGTTGATCAGCTCGCCGCCGCCCTGGAAGTTAAATTGAAATCTCTCTTATAAAAGCCATTTTATAAAATTGCATTTTATACTGTTTTATAATTGTGTGTGTGAGGTTATGTGTGCGATCTTATTACGAAAAAAAAAACTACTAAATACCATGCTACTAACAAGTACAATATGCTTAAGGGCTTGAAATCTTCTAAAGGCGAAACTTGAGTGTGTGTGTGTGGGTATGTGTATGTTTATTACTTCTTCACGCTCAAATAGCTGAAACCATTTGGATACAATTTGGTATGGAGATAGATTAGACTGGAACAGGATTAACTCATACTGTACCTTTTTATTCCGGATTAACGTGGGTCACACTGCGAAGCGTTACTACTTATAACATATAAGTTTTGTATAGTATATTTATACTCACGGGTCCAATTATATGTGTCCCGAGGATGACATCCGTGGTCTTATCAGACAGTACTTTAACGAATCCATCTGTCTCCCCGTTGGTTTTCGCTCTGGAGTTGGCGAGGAAGGGAAACTTGCCCACTTTGTAAGCTCGGCCTTCCTTCTTGAGATCCTCCTCGGTCTTGCCCACCCATCCTACCTCGGGCGAGGTGTAGATTACTGACGGAATGGCGTCGTAGTTGAAGTGGACTGGCATGCCCTGAAAAAGAAAAAAAATAGTCAATTTTATATAAATATATAGTAACATGGGTTAACTTTCGCTTAGCAAAGACTGAAAGTATTTGCTTGTCGTTTGATAAGCATGTCCCATACAAGTTCGTTTTCATTCCTTCCCACAGCGATATGTGGATTCACTTTAGAGGTACGCTTGTCCATGAGAAATTTATTATTTTTAGACATGTAGTTTTCAATCTTCTGTAATGATGAATACTTCTTCTTTTTTTTTCAATAGAATCACAGTTTCGATCTTCCATGTTAGCCTCAACTTCCCTGTACTGTGTTTGCATTTTTTCTTTATAAATAATAAAATGATAATTAAAAATTAAATATACTTTGATGCCTTCTACACAGACGATGCCTTCATCCTCCGCCTTGTGCGCCAGCATGGGCCCGTGGATGCAGTCTCCGATCGCGTAGATGCTGGAAACAAAACAAACGAATACAATTATATATTATGGCCTCTTTCTATCCCGCGTGTGATATTTTTTGTGACAAGTTCAATGTAAATTATAATTTATTGTTATCTCTTTGTGAACGTAATGATACTTATTAATTTTAAGGACATCTAATTAATTTAGTACTTAAGTGTGTTGATAATTCATTTCTTAATTAATGTAATTGATTGCTACCGTTTTAATTAAACAAATAATTCTTTTAGACCAGTATGTATTCAAGGTTAAGTGGGCTTATGGGCTAAGCGCCCTTATGTCAAGTACTCAGTAGAGCGAAAACAGCGATAACCTAAATTAGTATTTCTTCTTTTTCCGTTACTGTGATACCTAAGGGCAGTACTTTCATTGTTCTGAGACATTTAATTTGGAACTTCAAAACAGGAGCTTGCTTTTTTCCGTCTTCGTTTTCCTCATCTCAACAGATTTGAATCAGATAAATATTCTTCAATGTTTACTCAACTCTTCTCAAACGCGTGAACAAACAGTAAATGACGTAAGATGATAAATATCTCGTACAATACATAAGTACCTATCAGTTGTATCTGGTGTGCGCGCTAACAGTGAAATCATTGTGTAAAAATAAGCATGGCATGTTCTAAAAATAGCACCTATTTATATCAGTACTAGCTGGTGCCTGCGACTTCGTCCGCGTGGAATAGTTATTACCATAAAAACGGTTCTAGTGAGTTAATCTTAAAAGATAGACATATACTGTCCTGGACATTTTGTTAGATCATATTAAGAGAAATAATTCTTTCATACATAGTTTTTTGATATCTTGAACCGTTTTCGCAGCGCACGCAACGGAAGCCCTGAAAGATGAATCATTTTCCCCGTTTTTTCAACATTTTCCATTGTTTCTTCGCTCCTATTAGTTGCAGCGTGATGTTATATTGCCTTAAGCCTTCCTCGATAAATGGTCTATTCAACACAAAAATAATTTTCAATTGGACCAGTAGTTTCTGAGATTAGCGCGTTCAAACAAACAAACAAACTCTTCAGCTTTATAATATTAATAAAGATTATTGTAGCAGAGTCTGACCATATTTGGAAAGTAAAGCTCCGTTTTTTAATACAATAGGTATAAAAGTCATTAACCGACGCATGAAACACACAATAACACAATAGCAAGATAAAAACACTATATTATGTGTTAGCTATCAAACATCACATAAAATCCTACTAATATTGTTTAAAGCAAAAATTTGTGAGTATGTATGTTGGTTATCCACACTCAATTGGTAGAACTCAGAAAGTAGGCAAATTCGAAACTCTTTTCTAGTCTTATTCCTCGGTACTGAGGGTTGTCCCCCGCAGAAAGAATCCCTTTTTTTTATCACGATATAGGTTTGACTATAGTCTGCCTGATGTTAAGCACCACTATAGTCTAAGATGTAGCACGCTTGCCTAGAAGAAACCTATTTACTCTAGATTAGAAGACGCCTGGGTTATAATTTTCTGGGAACAGGGCTCCAGGTAGAGAGTTTTATAGTCTCGCTGTCCTTACTATGAAGGTAGAAGCATAGCAAAAAGTGACCGCATATACGCATATGTGCATTTTATTTTATATTTATTTTTTACTTGACTATGACACTTCTATACAGTGTATTAATTTAAGTAGTTTAAGTTTATGAAATAAATGACTTTTATTTTATTTTTATTTTAAAGCGCTTCGTGCGTGTGTTTGGATCTTCGTCTATATCACTTGATTATCACAATAAATATGCGGTCTCTCACCCGGGCACGGTGGTCTGGAACTTGTTGTTGACGGGCACGCGGCCGCGGTCGTCGAGCGCGATGCCCACCTTGTCCAGCCCGAGCTCCTTCGTGTAGGGCCGCCGCCCGATAGAGATCAGCACCACGTCGCATTCCAACTGGAAATTATAAACAAGTTTGTAAAAATCATAATTTAAAAAAATGTCTTTATTTGACAACTAAAACAAACCCATTTTTGCTAGTAAAACTTAAGTATAAGGCTTATTAGTAACAGTTAGTACCTAACATAAGATGAAAAATGACATAATTTAAAAGAAAATGAGCCAAAGCTATGCTGGAGCACTCCACCCAGGCCAGGATCGCCAAAAACTTTCGTCTTATCTGACCATGACTCTGACGATTATACTATTGTGTTCTATTGTGTATTTTTACATACCTACATTGAAGTATACATATGGTACCTACATTGATTACTATACCGAGATTTACAGAAGGATTACCTAAACTAATTGCATAGACTGTGAAATTTATCATCAATTTTCTATATGGTTTGCTCGATACACAATGATAGTCTAATTAGCTTTTATAGAAAATGTTAAGTGATACCTAACTCTAAATTATTCTACTGTACATTGATGCCACTAACATTTTTCTACACACTCATAACAAAAAAAAACTGTTATCTGTAATCTATTATATTAATATAAATTATATCTGTTATCTGTCTATGACACAAACTCAAGTTCCAAGTTTCTATAAATAATTAGAAAGCCTGAGCTCCTAAGAACAGTTAAAATCTATTCATTGTTTTGAATAGATTAAAACCTTATTATAAAAGTCATGGAAGTTTCAGTACCAGCATTACAAATGTCATCAAACAACAGTTATTGCTTGTTACTCACTATTTATCACTCACTGTTTTCTTTTTATTGAATATATCCTACCCCCTATTGAATTTATCACTCACCGTTTCCTTATTGCCTCCCGCGGCAGCCTCCACATCGACCTTCACAACGCCTCCTTCTTTCCTGACGCCCATCACTTTGGTCCCGAGCTTGAACTTCATGCCTTCCTTGGCGAGGATCTTGTGGAGGGTCTTGGACACTTCCAGGTCGATGCCCACACCTGGGGACAGATGCTGGCTCAGTTATCTGCTATACTTTTCTTAGAAATAGTATGTTAGAATAGTCTTCTTCTTCATATCGAATGAGAGTGGCCAACTCTGGTGTCGAGAGTATCATGCCGCCATAAGAGCATCTGACATGGCTTAACGACTCCCGTACTAAACAAACAACCGGGACCTACAATTTAACATCCGACCCACGGAAGCGCCTAAAATGGAATGCCACTTTTCGGTCACCCATCCGCGTACTGACCGCGTCGACTTTTGCTTAACATTGGTAATCGCATGCGATTGCCTCCGCTAGCTGAGCTACGGGCGCTACATTAGAATAGTAAATGCTGTTATAACAAACGTCGAAGTTTGGGTGTTTCATATTGATGAACTGATGAACATGAAATTTTCTTATATGTATTAATAAACATATAAGATAGTAGATTAACACACGTAATTGCATGGGTCACCTCTAGTAAAAATAAACATGTTACCTTTATTATCCCTGACTCAAAAACAAAAGGTGATAAGTAATTAGGACTTTATATTCTTTTTGTTAAAATTAAGATTATTGCATACTGCTACAATATTGGCTGTTGATGTTGCAAACTTATTAGATACTAGTGGGTCCTCGCGGCTTCGCTCGCATTAAGAAGTAAAACTTGCATCCCCTATTTCACCCCTTTAAATGTGGCATTTCCAAAAATCCTTTAACATCTATCTTCATACCAAATATCAGCCCAATCTGTCCAGTGGTTTGGGCTGTGCGTTGATAGATCACTTTATCAGTCAGTCAGTCAGTCACCTTTGAGTTTTATATATTAAGATTGTTTTTAATATGGACATTGAACTTAATAAAATGTATAATCTTTTTGTAGATTACAAGTCTGTTTACACAAAACTAATCCCTGACATTACATAGTGCAATGATAAGACTAATTCAAGGGTAACTCTTATCATGTTACAATATCAATCAAGCTTGATTTATAGATAGCACTATGCATATCTTATTTATCTATGTATGTAGAAAAACTAGTTTTATTAAGCCCTTATAAAAAAGATCAGCTTAGCTTCAAATCAATCACATGAATAAATATTATAATAGCGGATTGTAAAATGATTGTTTTTTTTTTCAGACTCAAACATATGAATGAAAATTTAGATTACATTTGGGATGGAGATTAGAACCTGAGTTAACACATACACAACTTTTTATCTCAGACTAGCCAACATTTATTTTTTAGACTTTGTTTAAAGCGTTCTTAGCTTATGAAATACAATATTTTGACATGCTTCTAGAAAAAGGTAAAAAAAATATAATTACCTCCAATAGTAGTCAGGAACTCGATGGCAGTGACTTCAGATCCTAGCCTGGTGTACACAGAGCCGAGTTCCAATCCAATGACACCAGCTCCGATGACCAGCATCCTCTTGGGGACTGACTTGAGGGACAGAGCTCCTGTTGATGTGATGATTTGTTGCTCGTCAAACTGGAAATGATAGTGTTTAAAATAAAATAAAATTAAATATTCCAGGACATTGCACACATCGCCATCTAGCCCCACACTAAGCAAACGCTTGTGTTGTGGGTACTAAATAGTATTTATTATAATATTTTGTCATAGTACAAATTAGCTGAGCCTCACTTGACATACTACCACATTGGCAGATCTACAAGACTATGGTCTTTTTATCATCATCATCATCCACAGCCCTTGGAATCCCACTGCTGGGTATAGGCCTGCCTTTGTATGTGCCATCTGCGTCGATCTTGTGCAGATCTCAGTCTTTTTAATCATAAATTAACCTTACGACATCGCGCCATACAGGGCAAGTCAAATTACATAGGTAATTGTTAAGATACTACTAAAACTGTCTCAAAAGACTTTAATGAAATACTTTCATGATTTCAGATATTTTTAAATGACATTCAATAGTTACTCACAGTTAAGCCATGACTGAGGCCCAAAGAGTGATTTGCCATACCAGTACTATAGCATCCAGACACTACAGTTAAGTATAGTAAATGTCCCATACAACATAAAGAGTTGTAGCCAGGCATGACCAATCTTGTTTAAAAAAAAAAAGAATAATACTCACAGTGACATTAGGGAATGGTGTAACTTCAGATCCAGTTGCAATGATGATGTTCTTAGTGTTGATGGTCTCTACTCCCTTCTCTCCCTTCACCTCCACCTTGTTTGGTGCAGTGATGGTGCCCACACCTTTTACCAGTTTTACCTGAAATTGCAACATTGGAAAGTTACATTACTTGTATATTTTAGGAATTCAGCTTAGCTTAACAATGGTAAAACAGAGATTTGCTCCTCATTAAATACAATCAAAGATTAAAACCACAAAACACTAGATTCACTTGCACAATGATTCCTAAGCACATTTACTTAGTTACTAAATAGTTTAATATATTAATCATTGTTTAAGAGAGCCCAAATGGACATCTGTTAATTTGTATTATTATTATGTAGTATCATGTAGTTGTGTAGAGCCAATATAATGTTAGAAATTCACAACTAAACAATTAATTTGTAAAAACATAAATTGAATTAGAAGAAAAATGTACAGATTTTTCTACTACAATAGATGGGACAATATATCAAAGTAAGCACTCGACTCAATGAAATGTCTACAAAAATTACCTTATTCTTCTGGAAGAGCATAGCAATACCTCCTGTTAGGCCTTTAACCGCCTTGGACTTATAGTCCATCATAGTGTCAAAGTTGAATTTGACTTCGCCAGTCTCAATGCCCCGGTGCTTGAAGTCATGCTTGGCCATGTGGTAGAGGTGGGAGTTGTGGAGGAGGGCCTTTGAAGGGATGCAGCCCACATTCAGGCAGGTGCCACCCAGTGTGGGGTCTTTCTCCACTGACACTACCTGGAAAATAAATATGTATACTAAACTATTATTGGTAAATGAATAACCTAGATTAGGCTGCCCCAAGATTGAACAGTAAATGAATTATTATTATAAAAGTTGAGCATAAATGGTCTGATTTACTATTTCAAAAGCTAATTACTGATACATGTTTTAGTATGCTACAAGTATTGTCTTTAGGGTAAAGCAAACCAATGTGTTTATGCTTTACAAACACCATCAATTGTCTCATTTAGTCTAACCCATGACTAAGATATAGTAAACAAGTTGTAGGCAACACTTGCTTATTCACTTTTTTTGACTCGTATCAAATTAATTATAACAGGGGTACTTAATACTTCTTGCATTGCTAAAGAAGCCAATATCACATGTTTTATGCCTAACAAATGCCAGAGCATAATGTTTATAAGTAACCAGAATTACATTAATTTATACACACAGGTTCATCATACCTTCATGCCAAGTTGTGCAGCTTTAATGGCTGCAACATAGCCGCCAGGGCCCGACCCAATGACTGTGAGGTCTGCTTCATGTGCAGTGGCATAATGTCTGGAGCAGATTCTTACTCCGCCACTCTGAAATTACAAGTTAAATAATACACATTGGACTATCTAAATCATTTTTTTTCTGGTTTCTTCCAGGAAAGCTAGCTAGATCATTGATAATAATGTTGCTTAACATCAGGCAAGTTGTAGTCAAGTGTGAGCCTATCTCATGTAAAAAAAATAAGACAATTCTTCAAGCCATGTTGATAAATTATTGACAAAGCTCTTCATAAAGTTATAATAAACTAGGTTTGTGTTTATACTTCAATTGTAACTAAGTAGGTACTTACCTTATGTATTACCTAGCAACCATATACTAAATTTATGGATTACAGCTGAAAAATAACCTATTGCATGAAAAACGAAGTGTGAAAGTAAGAGAAACAAATAAACCTGACTACACTATTACTCAGTCATATCTCCATTTAAATTATCAGAAAAACCAGCCCTGCCCATTAATATCACTGCAGCTGATATACTAAACTTTTAAGGCATATAATATTGATAAGCTTTTCGGAATGACAGTGGGTCATATGTTTGAAGGTCAGTACCTAATGCAGGTTTATGGTTAGAGTAAATATTGCATAAAATGTGTTCAAATCCACTATGCAGTATTTTTAATAGCAATATCGTAAAGAATAGGAATTTAACCGTGTATCTTTAGAGAAATAAAGCATACTTTATGTGAATAATTCGAGCTGGTTTATTGCGGCCAAGCATTGCATAACATCAGTGACAGCTACTTAGACCATTCAAACATTGATTTCTGACTTTCTACCAAATTATTTCAATTCCTCACCCGTAGCGTCGTAGAAGCAAGTTGTAGAACTTTGTAACTCATCCCTACAATCTAATAATTAATGGATTTTATTGAACTAAATGAAAGAAATCCTATTTTGCGAAGCCCTGGCTGGCGATCGGCATTCAAACGTCACCTACTAAGAAATGTCACTGTCACTGTCAAAAAAATATCATACTTTACGTTCCAGCTTTTAGAAATCTTCTTAATATACGAAAACATTTTGTTACATTTGAGCATAGATGTTACATTTAATCAGTTTGTACAAAATATTATTTTATCAAAATAAACTATTGGTATTTATTTTTGAATTGAGTATTATCAAACAACGCCAATTTGAAAACATGAGTGGATTAACTTATTAAACAAAATTCGTATAATGGAATGTACATACCTGTTTGTGTTGCTGTATTTCTAAATTGAAAAAGTTCATAGATTTCGCAAGTGGGCTAGTTTTTACGAAAAGATTGTTTCTAATGTTTTAAATAATCTAAAATATTGAAATTGTCAATGTTTGGTTTACTTTCTTTATTTTTCAATACATTTTACTTTTATAAACAGTTTTAATCAATAGTCGCAAAAGTAACATTCTATATTTAATTTTAATTATGGCAGCTCTAAAATGCGCGCGCTGCAAGAAGCGGAAGTTTTGTTTATCAATCAAGCGAAGGCCGGAGTCTGGTAGTGAGTGTGGCAGATCACATCAAACGCGTTTTACTCACGTAAATCGATTTGCGACTCGGATTATATTTATCTAAATTTCAATCTGTTTGCTTAAAATTGACAAAATATTCCGTTACTATTATTGAGTGCGACTAAATCTGCGTTTTGGCGAATTCAGGAGGCGATTTCTTGCTCCATACGGTAAGTTACCATGTTTTGTTTACAAATTATCAGTTTCCTGAGTAATTTTTTTTAATAATTAACTTAAATACATACTTATGCTGCTTTTATTATTTTGCTTTAATAGCTGAGATCAATTATAATAATATATATGTAACTTGTAAGAGAATTTGATTGTGATAAAAAAGCAGGTAGGTTCAGTTTTGTTTACACTGGCTAAAACCGTAGAGAGAGTAACGGCTAAAACTAAAAGAAGCGCAACGATTTCCTTAGAAAATTACGAATAAAATTTTAGCAATTAGGTATGTTAGCTTAGTTTTAAAATGAACTCGTTAAAAATTTGGTTTGAGTTCAAATGATTTGGTCTATACTTAGCTGCCTACTGAAACTTAATTGTCCGCCTCACATATATTTCAAGTTATCTAAAATGTGGATTATGCTGTTGAGAATATTTATGTAAAGTCATGTATTTACAATAATAATACATTACATTGAACAGGGGAAGAAAAAATAAAGTCTGAGTGTAGGTATAGAAAATACGAATGTTCGTTTAATTTGTAATTGCATTGAAATAAAATTAAAGAACAATGCATAACGGCAGCTGCTATGTCAGTATTTGTACCGAAGATGTTATAAACAATAAAAATAATAGCTTGAACAAAACATACAGTAGGTATACGTACCTGTGATAAGACTACTTTTCCAAAATATCTAAAACAAGTACTGAAGTATTTACATTCATAAATCCTTATCGGTTGACAAATTGTAGGTATGTTCTAAGTGGTAATAGTAAAATTACTTAGTTTGGTTTCATGAAAAAAATAATAGTTATACAAGAGAACTACTACTTTTCTCTTCCATGGTCTATCTTTATCTGTCTTTAAAACAGCACATATACGTACCTGTGATAAGACTACTTTTCTGAGATATCTAAAACAAGTACTGAAGTATTTACCTACATTCATAAATCCTTATCGATTGACAAATATGTATATTCTAAGTGGTACCTATAGTAAAATTAGTTTGGTTTCATGAAAAAAAAAATAGTTACACAAGAGAACTACTACTTCTCTCCTCCATGGTATATTTTTATCTATCTTTAAAACAGCACATTATTCTTAAAATTTTATGAAATAATAAAATTAAATATGGATTTCAAAGTGCAGTTGCAATAAGCTACAATTTCATTCATCATCATTAACATCAGTTTTTTTACTGCGAGGAAAATCTCGTCGACACAAGACAGCAAAACCCTACTTAATAGCTGACTTGTTTGAAGAAATAAATTACGGTTTATTCCAACTAGTACGTGCATGATTTATTGTATTGTTTATAGTTACGCTTATGGCCTAAAAAGTTACCTACTTTTAATTTACTTACAATACTTTCCTGTGACTTGTAATATTATTGAAATTTCGCTTTCATAAAAATTGGTAGGGGCATACCTAAAAGTACTACCTAGTAAGTAATATCTAAACGCATTCCCAATGTAGGTAATGCTCTGTATTCTGTGATTTTATAATATAACTAGCTGTGCCAGCGACTTCGTCCGCGTAGAATAGTTATTACCATAAAAACGGTTCTAGTGAGTTAACCTTAAAAAATAGACATATACTGTTGCAAATATTTTGTTAGATCATTTCAAGAGAAATAATTCTTTCATACATATTTTTTTGATATCTTGAACCGTTTTCGCAGCACACGCAACGGAATCTCTCAAAGATGAATATTTTTCCCCGTTTTTTTCACATTTTCCATTGTTTCTTCGCTCATGTTAGTTGCAGCGTGATGTTATATAGCCTAAAGCCTTCCTCGATAAATGGTCTATCCAACACAAAAATAATTTTTCAATTCCCACCAGTAGTTCCTGAGATTAGCGCGTTCAAACAAACATACAAACAAACAAACTCTTCAGCTTTATAATATTAGTATAGATAATGCCCAAATCAGATCCATCAGTCGTGAATATTATTGATATGTCGCTCGCATAAAATAAGTACGTACTTAGCTAATATTATAGTCCTAATTAATGTTATCTTTGCTAAGCCAGTAATTCCAAAACACATTTCTAATTTAGGTAGCAGGTACCTAAAAATACCAAATCAGTTCCATTGGTCGTAAACATTCGTTCCAAGGAAGCTCCACAAATTCCCAAATCTGACCACTAAGCCTTTTAAAAAGGGCCAACGGGCGATGCTCGAGTTTTCAAATTCCATAATAATAAAGCATGACCATAAGCCGGTTAATAGGCAGCTACCTACATCTGTGAGTCGCTGTTGAGTTTACCTGCGTAGTAGGGCACACATTTCTAAACAGCCAGTACTGGAGCCTTCACAAAAATTACGTTTTTATGTCCGAATATAAATGATATGCTAAATAATAATTTCTTATTGTGTTATCGGTGCCAATGATGTCAAATGCAATGGTGTGAAAATGGGCAATGGTATCAGGTTGTTGCATTCTTCTTTTTTTTGTGCTAAGTATATAATATGTACAAAAGCTTTATAGTCAACTTTACGAGCTGCTTAATTAATTCGTTGCGTGTAACACGGCAGGCCTAGTTGGCACTAGACGCACTGACAGATGGAGTTCATAGCTAACATAGCCTGGAGCGTGTGAAACGCGGTGCTCTGTTTCAATGGAGCTAAAAAACTGGCTTACATCGTGACAGTAGGGCAAGTAAATAATCCTGTTATGTGGCCGTGACACGTTGCCCGGCTTCTGTATCGAGGCATTTAGTCCCGGAGCCTCGAGCCGTATCCGTCCCCGCGATGTGCGATTCGAAAACGCGCAAAACCTCACCTGCGATACAGGAAAAGCTCGCCATCTACGAGAACGGTATTCCGATCATACACCCCGCATCATCGGCAGTAAGGCTCGTCACTTTACGACCGAAAGCCGACGCTAGATTACGACCTCATAATTACATACTCATTTGGATAGTAGTGTTTCACTCCGGCTAGTTGTCATTTGGCACACGTTTTCTGCGTATTAAACAGCGATATAGTATGTGATATGTGTACAGTCTAAACAAAAGCACATGTGCTCGCTTTCACGCCACGTGATTATGGTATGAGTGGAGTATCCGTGCGTATGCACATGCTCTAGTGCGCAGCAATGGGTACCTGATACTTTGTCATATTCGTCCTTTCTGTGCATACCCGTGACGCTCATTTTAAAATTTCGTAACAGTTTATATGAGAATGGGTTAAGAATATTTGGATGTCCTCATCCGACGAAATATTCAAAAATCCTCATATTTATATCAAATTACATACTCACAAGAAACGTTTTATTAGTTTCACGTTCTAAAGATTCTATCATAAAGTCCATAACATTTTACAAATGTTGGTCAAAGGCAGTTTTGTTTTTTAAATCTTTAGAACACAGATCATGATATACATACAATGTTTGTTTTGTTTGTAAATATTTTAATCTTGGTAAACAAATATTGTCTGTTACAATAAAGCAATTAATCTATCGCCCATCTTATCTTCAGGTTGCATACTTGCTTTGACATTAATGCTGGTTTATTTCCACGCGTGCTCCAAAGCAGAAGATAGATGGGTTCCATATAAATACGGCCTGGTCGATGGTATATGTGTGTTTTCTCTGTAAATACTTGAAGACGTCATTAGATACGTTTCGTGCTCGTACGTATCTTCTAAATGGACTAACCATGGTCGTTAAACACAGGGCCCTTGTCTCGCGGTGCCTTCAAGCGCCTCGTTAACTTTGTACTCTGGCCACAATAACGTCTTGTTTAGAGATAGCTTCTCACGTCCACGTCAAGCGTATACATACGAAGATTAGCTCCGCTTAGAGAACCCTCAGAAGGTGACCGACGGTTCTATCGACGGCCATTTATCATTCAAACTACGCACGTGCTCTATTTTACTGATGTAGATTCTTTGGCCCAGCCGCGTCTATATTCAACTGAGATGATGTCATCTACAGCCATATTCAGCTGAACAGAATCTAGAATGAACTGAAAAGAATTCGCTTCCATTTGATACCTTTCAAATGGAATACGTTAAAGAGACTGAGTAATGTGGCTGTAATTGAAGCGACTTGAACAAGTCTTGAATTTTTATCAATTCGATAATGTTTGCGTAATGTTATTTGCAAGATAAGATATACAGTATTGCTCCCTCGTAGCCACGCGGAATGCGGACGAGTAAAGCCACAGTTGGTCGTCGTGTGATTTTTGTGGGTTGCATAACAAAGTGGCGTAGTGCATTAGGTATGCAGCGCGCGACATTTGGCACGGGAGCTGGACAAAGGGGCAGGATCGCAGGATAAGCGTATATCGATGCCAACACCATGGGTGGCGGGCTTTCATCGGGGACAGTCGGTCTATTGTAGTGCGATAACTTTTTATAGAGTACTTTAATATTCTATATACTCGGCGGACAATTGACAACAACGTTTGACTAAATCAACATTTTGCAGATTGACCATAATTTTCGATACAACTGTGTTATGGAAATTATATCTTTACGCGTTTCGTGACCTGTGAAGTCAAGATAAAAACTAGAGATAACTTCTTTAGGTATGTTTCTAGAACGTAATGAAATAACATAAGCCTCACAATCTTGAGACGTTCTAAATTAGATTGCTACTTCTGTGAGCTAACTCAGGGTTAAAGCCGAATATTTTAGCATTATCTCACTGCAATCTAGTATTTAATTAACTATGTTCCATTCGCGTTAGTGAGTCTGAATATCTAAAATGTGCAGGATGTAGGCAGACTATGGTGCTAGAAATTGCTGTAATTAGTTTCTAATTGTCTAAATATGTCCATCTACACTACACCATCTGGCGAATATGTCTAACATTTGTTCACAATAAATAACACCGCTGCTAGAATTAATGTCTCTTGTTATGTTTCTAGTGTATACTTATTTAATTTGTTTCAATTGATAACTAGAAAGATATAGTAATCTTCTAGACATTCTTAATCGTAGGTAACGTTTTCTAGTTGGATTGGATATTAATATCTTTCGATAGAAATCATTCTGATTTCGATCTACAATTTTCTTATTACAGACAGACTGACTAAAGAATTTATTAATTATTAAATGTAGTACATATAATTTGAAAATAGTTAAGCAACAAATTATGTTAATAACACATACATTAACACATTACCATTATGCGTTTAATTTGCTAGCCCAGACATGAATCAGTATGCTTTTGCAATCATGCGTTTCTTAACGTTATTAAAGATCACTTCTGATTTCTACACATAAAGCTGTCGGCACTATTGAAAGTTAAATAATAAATAGATGGAGACATTACTGCAAACACAGTCTTCATAAGAAAGTGGGAATTGTTGATTATGACACGGCTATTACACATTTGTCGCAATCTTGCGGGAGTGAAGCAATGTTCAAGATGTTTCAGAAAAATCTGTGCTATAAAAAAGGTTCTTTACTTCGATACAAACGCGCATTTCCTTGTATTTCTAATTCGATTCCGTAGTCTCATCTTTGTCGTATCTTTGCCGGGAATCTCATTTGTTAGGGGTCGGAAATAACTCCAACAAAATTGCTTCAGCATGAATAAGTTCATAGGATTATGCTAGTAGGCACATACATATATAAATATGAGTAAAGAGTAAACGTATGTTACACAAACAGGAAATGAAATACATGAATGGCATATAATTACTCATTTTTACAAATTTATTCTTTGTTTTTAAAATCAAACTATGTACCCATGTATGTAAGTAAGAAACTGCAAAAGTTAGTTAAATTTATTGGAGCATATAATGATGATTAGCAAAAATTTTGTCACCATTTTAGGTAGGTGCATAAATGGTTTGATGCTGATTAATATAGGTATGTTTTTCTGTTTTTGCCGGTAGCTAAAATGAAATAAATTACAGTTATTATACCTCATCTACCCATACTACCCCCCGGCAACTGCACCTGCTTTGAATTTTTTCCCCATCAAAATAATGTACGGCGAGGCTATTTGCAGAGTTTGAAGTCATTACCATACAAAAACTAGCACAGGCGACCACAACCGCTTAGCTTTACTGCATTATTCCTGTATTACGTAGCAGTGTCGTAAAAGTAATGGATCGATGGATGGATTATGTTAGTTGGATACACTACCTGCTACGTGATGAAGCGGACAGACCGCCGGCGAGGTGCGACCACGAGCGATGCGCCGAAAGCGAAAGTGGCAACAAGTATGAGGCTAAGGAGCCTGCTCGCCCAGCGCCGGCCACTCCACTCGAGCCACGCTTAAAAGGACAAAGGAAGTCGACTGGCGACGCTTGTTGTTTCAATGTGACTCGTCGACCAGAAAGCGGCCCTTTGACTACTGCGACTGAGAAATATTTTTCCGCTGAAATATTTTCCACGAGTGATTTCACATTTCACGAACAATCAGGATCTCGCACCCCACCGTAGATCACGTAGCACCCACTCATTAACGCGACAGGGATACGGAAGAGAGACAAGATCGCGCGGCTAATAAACACTTGAATACGTGAGAGGGCTTCGCCACAATGAGTCCTTGAGCATGATTTTTCGGCAGCTGGAGTCCTGTAGGGTCATGAAACGAATGTCACCTCTCGGCCGTCGACCGTTCTCAGGGTCCTTATGCGTTATCGACCTCGCAGGGTAATTGTGTGTTATTCATCTGAAAAGTTCGCTGACGCCTACCTATGAAAAAGTTCTCAAACGGCGTAAGTGCATGAGTTGTGCGGGCGGGCGGCAACTAGGGCGAGACGCGAAAAGCTCCGTCTGCCTCCAGGGGTCAACGCCCCCGCCCTGCCCAGCACTATGGGCAGCGAGGGATGCTCCTCACTATTGTTACCGATATTGTTTGCTAAACTATGGCATTGTTTTGTAATCAACTCTGCACTTAATCTAATTCATAAGGGTCGTGTAATTTGACACTGGGTAAACATTGATAGAAAATAGATTCTCTTTCTGTAATTCGTGTAGATTAATGCAATACGAATATGAATCTACACGAACTACTAGCATATCATTGGGTTGTTACTCTATTTAAAAAAAAAAATATGAGCAATATAATGATACCTACTAACTAATATTTTTTATCAACTCTGGTAACAAGTTAAAATTACTTAGTTCTAAAACCCCATAGTAATGTAGGGCATAATAACGGCGTTGTCCATAATATATTCATATGTGAATGAGAATCCTATTCCTGCTTTGTCATGCGATGGAAAATCCGCCCTAGGCGCGACTATGACAGTGTTTCAACTTTCAAACAGGGCGGATGACTTGTCCTACACTCGACTGCACTCGTTGCGTTTGTCTAGTTTTTACACATACATAAATGACGTACACGCTCGTCAAACATACCTAATGAAACATATGTAATGTTTATGAATAAAATATGCTTTGTGTAACTATCAGTAGCTACGCAAGTCATTGGATTGGAAACTAACGATGGTAGAAATACAAGAAAATATATCATCGGGTTGTACATTATTAGTTTACAAAATTTTAGCATGTTACATGCTATAGAAATAAATAGATCTTTTTGATATAGATACTTTTTTCTAAACAGATAAAATCGAATCGATATCCGTTAGTCGGATCGAGTCGATAGTCAAAATCAGTTACTTAAGTCGTACGATTTTATAATAAAAATGTTTTTGAACTACATATTACTTTAAAAACGTGATTTATTACAAATTGTTGGCTGACTCAAAGTACTTTAAACGTAGCGTTGTAGCCAGACCATAAGTATTTTCAGAATACTTGAGCGCACCTGCCAGATGCTTGCCTGAAGGCTGGCTGAAGGTCTTTGATAACCAAGCTGGGAGCGGTCAAGGCGATTGCGGATACGATGTGCGATAAAAATCGATCACTTCGCACTCTGTTCATTTTCAGGAACATAGCCTTTTAAGGGCATACTTTTGCCCCTGATGTGTACATTGCAAACGATTTGGTTACAACTTGACACAATGGCTCAATAAATAAATACCTTGTCCAAAAATCTTGAATATGAAATATGGATTCAATCAAATGCTGGGCCATTCCACGAAGGTACATAAATAGTCATGTGCAGTAAACGCATAGAATATCCTTAGAAATCCTTGGTTTATCGCGGCCTCGTCTATTTAAGGAGTTGGTTGCGCTCTAAACGTATGTATCTAGGCAAACAACTCACACCGACCACCTCTACGTGCTTTGCTTATTATTTTAGAGAACTTTGTATTGTGAAACTCTTCCATAAGGTTCCCGTAAATATTTCAATTTAGTTTTGTTTATATTTATGTATCTTGGAAAGGGAAGTACCTTATTATCTCAGAGCGGTTACTCTTGATGATTCATGATGACGAATAAAATCTCTGACCGCAAACTCGATGTATTAACGAACACTTAAGTTATCATGAGTTATTAGAGAACTTGTTTATTTTTTACTTCAGCTATTGACGTCAGCGTCATTATGAATTTGAATTTATTTTTCTACCGTCCATTTTATACCACATTATAATGCAAATCAGTAAAATGTCCTTGCACTCAACTAGGGTGGTCCCCCAAACTGCTCGTATTCAACCCTTTTAGTTACACCCTAGTTATTCTCAAACATATAGAATCGCTAATCTGAAAAGACAACCCTACAATTTGTGATGATGACAAAATGGTCACAGAGCGGCGTAATAAAAGGCTAGCGGACAAATTCGATCCCATGTCCCCGAAATAGATGAAAGTTTAATTAGGAACGTGCATGGTTTTATTAGTTTTATTGGTCCTATTAAGCGTACGAGAAACATGTCGTGCGCTGTGCATCTCTTTGGTCGAATCAGTTAACCCCGCTCAATGAGGCACACGGGAAAAATGTATTGAAGTCATAACTGTCATCAAGTCTATTAACTGATACACGCCCGCATCAGGAAGTAGTATGTAGGGGAGCACCGTGTCCTTCGTCACATCACTCGGAGCCGTGATTGCTGTGAATTCCACAACTGCGTTGGTCTGCTGTTGCTATTTGCGTTAGGTCAGTTTACGATCTCGGCGCTACCATTAGGAGTGTTTATTTTAACCACCTTTACTTCGAATCAATTACCTCGTACCAGATGTTGAAAATGGAGTTCGAGAGATATTTTTTATCGACATATCCGAATACTTTTAACTCTTTCAATATATCAGTTCACTCTATCTTTTATATGGGGTTCCGTTAAACGCTCCCGACCATTAGATGAATAATTTACGACGGAGAAGGCTCTCATTACGCACGTGTCTTGAGAATGAAATATTCAAAGCAATAATACCCTCTCACGTTATCTTCGGTGGTACATAAAGGCAGTGGTTTATTGTTTAGGTAATGGTCACGCCTGTGCTTTAATTATTGCCCAAATCGTAAAGTCGATATAAATAGGATTCTCCCATAAAATAAGGGGCAATGTAAGTTCTGTTGTGCGATTGAAGTTCCACCTCAATATCCGGTTAGTTTTTAATGTAATGTTTGTATAGTCTACTGCGCTGCTATATAATTAATTTATTTATAGATGCCGACGAGCAAAATGTCACGTAAAATCATTAGAATATTTAACACATGTCACATTATTGGACAGCAATCTAAAATGTGGAAATGTCGGTCACTCGGCAATGCTTGATTTAGAATCTGTCAAAATGTGACGCAAGGTCTGTGGACCAGAAAAAGCGCGTATACCCGAAAGGGACGACGACAAATGACGTAGAATCTCAGGGCTGCCAGAGTCATAAAAATTCCCCTACTTTTGTTCATACTTACACACATACACACACGTATAAAAGTTGTACGTAATCATTATTATCACCTGAAAAAGGGACTCATATAAAAATGACACACACAGTATGTCGATAAAATTTTAAGCAGGAATAAATTATACTAAGTAGGATTTGTAAACAAAATAACTATATGTATATTTATTTCAAGGAAAACTATTTACATTGAAAAAACAAAAAACGAAAACTTTGATTTTCTGCTATGTAAAAAGTCTTTTTGTGAGTCCACGGAAGATAATAAATCTGCTGTTTCCTGATTAATAAGATTTTTAGAATGCAATTTATCAATAATAGCAGAAAGATCTGCATTTTTCTTTTCAATCCTTCTACATCTGGATCTCACAATGGCCAATTTCTTTTTCCGCGACTCTGCCAAAAATGTTTGGTGCTTTAATTTTTTTAATAATTTTTTTTTCGAGGTGTCATTTCTTTATTGTCATTTTCTTTCTGTAACGAAAAAGTTAAATGCCGAATGCCGAATATCTTCATCAATACTTACGTGTGGGATTCAGATATATGTGTGGGAATACTAAAACATTCGTAAAATCAAAAAAATAAAATAGCACACAGCACTTTATTTTGACACCGGCCAATCCATTCAGCGTTTGTCTTCAACTTATCACGCGACATTGGCAAAATTGCGGCCATACCGCAGAGGCCACAACCAAGATTAGAATAGAATAGAATCTTCATCAATAATATCATAATATATTTATTTTAAAACTAACAAATTTAATCAATGGAGTCAATTGTCTGGACGTGGACGGGACATTCATCCTAACGGGAGACGTACACGTCTCCATTGGAGCAACATCATATTTCAGCGCAGCCTAGATTATTACGAGTAGAAAATTAAATTATTAGTAAGTATAGATCACTTCAACTTCATTTTTAATTAATAAAAAATATATTTATTACCTTTGTCACATTTTCATTAATATACAGTGTGGGTACAGCAGAATATTTTAAAAAAAATCTATTATTTGGAGTTTTTCTCAAACAGTTTTGGTCGAAATGTCTAGAACACATGCGTGCATGTTTTGGAGGGTCCCAGTTATGTCGCCCTGTTGCATTAATCCAAATTTCACGAACGCTTGGATCCATCGGAAATCTATATAAATAAAAATAAATATATATGTGGTATATAATTAAAAATTCTAAATGTTTTTTTTTGTCATTATTGTAGTGCTTCTTTGCAGAGTGATATGCCTATATGTTGCTATGCCTATTTCGACTCAAATCATCTTTATAAAAAAATATTTTGCCTTAATTTCTTGGGTAAATTGCCAAAACGAAACTGGTATCACCAAAAACCGTTTAACCCGATCAAATTCAAAATACTGCTAAATGACAACTATGTTTGACAAACGCTTTGCGAGTAAAACAGTTTACTATACTTTAAATTTAGCCGAGTAATCTCATAAAAACAATTCATGTTTTTAGTCTTATTTTACTATTTATAATCCATATAAATAGAGTTTCAATAAAGCAGGGCTCTCATTGCTCCTAAATTAGTCATAATCAAGTCACATTGTCGTAAAAGTATCGTACTTACGTATGAAAGGATATATTTTCATCTTTCCGTTCACTACGGCTTTTACAGCCTTTTACATAGCAAATCACCATGTTCTATGAAATTTTCTTCAATATTTCACTATGTAAATCAAGTTTTTTCACACTTAGCACTCGTAATCACCATATAAAAGCAAAAATATTTTTCACGCAACTGCCATGTTGGGCGCTACCGAGTAATGACCAACGAAACAAAAAGTGAAATTTAGACAAAGACAAAGTCCGATTCCTGTCTCTTTCGCTCTTAGGTTTTCTTGATATAGTTGTCCCACTCGCTCATTACTTGTCAACTCCGTTGATTGATGCTCGAGGCGCAAGGTACATTTTTCCATATTTTTTGCCGTTTTTGTGAACCATGTAATTTAGATTTACATTTTTGTATGTAAATATATTGTCAAATGTGTATTTCCAGCTCTTGTTCACCTTTGACTTCTCTTAGAATTTTGAGAAAGTAATGAACCTAAAAACTTCAGAAGTAAAGAAAAAGCAAAAATCACTATGGTACAGTAAAAAAACCATGTAATGTACCTGTACTATCTTGCACGAGACATTTAACACTGCGCAGCCCTAATTAGTTAATAAGGCCGACCCAATTAAATCTATTCAGCAGAGTTCAGTTAAAAGCAATCATATAAGTACGTAACAAGGTTTCTGAAAATCAGATAAAATAATGTATTAAGGCTTCAGAATAGCAGGTAGCACCAAAGAGAATGTAGGTCAATAAATGCTTAAAAATTACGTTTCTATCATATTGGATGTTTGAATTCCAGAATAAAATAATTAGATTCTTTTTGCTGTGGAAGTTCCGACTAAACTTATCTAATTTTTTTTGCTAGATATAGCTTATTCATCACTTCATCCTAAAATAGCGTGTATCTTTTATGGCATCGAATTACACGGCAATTCTTTTGCCTATTTTAATGTACCTCTACATCCTATCTGAACAATACTTGGTGATTTAAAATCTCCGTGATCTATAGACCATTATTGTTTTGTTAGGAAGGTTACGATACACATATTCCAGGAAACTTACATACTGACGGAACAATGCCTTCTGCATACGCATTGTTGTGTTGCGCTTACGCAGAATTTCGTAAAAGCGTACAATTTTACGCGATATGTGTGTATGTGCGATAGGTATGTTTAATGTATAGTTGTAGGCCTAATTGCCCTTGGATTCATGAAACAACGGTAATAATCCTGTAATATTTTAAGTATGAACTGTGATATGGTTTTTTATTAAACTACTTAGTGTTTCTAAAGTCTCGTAATCATTTGTGCTGATCTAGATTACGACAACAGTAAATTGCTCTTTCTGAATTGCTTGCGTGACTGCTTTTCTTTTGAAAACGTGTACACCTATTTTTACTAAAAGTTATGAAATCACATACGTACATACCTATATCCCCATAAAGCAATTCAAACTTATGTAACTAATAAATGTGCTATCGCATACCTAAGGAACTTTATACCTGCAAAATTCTAACACAATTTCACACGAAATACGTGTAATAAATTACACATACACGCTAGTTACAGTCCGAATGTAGACTTCAGCTTTCCTCGTCAGAAGCTCTCTGAATAGAAAATACTTAGTACGCCTCGCGAGCTCTCCGGGAGCAAAAGCAAGAGGAAAACTTGGAAAGTATTCAAAGGTATTTCAGCTTTATAAAGCTGGCCTACCTGGGAATTTTCCTTTGCGTGAATTATTGTGATAGAAATGACGTATCATTCTTGCGATTCTCGTAAGAATCGCAAGAATGATACGTCATTTCTGTTACTGTAAGAAAATAATGTTGCACCTATTTGAGATAATAAAATACAGAATTTAAGATTAACACGGATTTCGATCGTTTTGTGCAGATTTGAGATATCAAATTGAATTGCTACACAATCCATCTTGTTTTGATTAAAATGCAAAGGATTAAGCAAACTTGTTTGTACCGTGTCATAATTAAATAGGTATTATGAAATCCAGTTATTAAAAAAATAATGATCGTTTTTCACGGCACGCTCCGTGAAGGCCGCACTTATCAGATTAAGGCGGTATATTTAACAAGCTTACAGCCTTCAGCTATGACGTCAATTGTTTCAGCAAATGAGCACCAGAACGGCCTCACCATGGCTTGTTTTACCATCTATGTAGGTATTGTAGGTGAGCTAAAAATACCAAATACCATAGGTCAGAGGTCAGTCGAAGTTATGGTGTAACTGAGAAGCGCTAGATATCTTTTCCGTGATGTAGAAACGATTGTAGCAATAATTTTGTATGTTAATTGCTTTACACCTCTACAATCACTATTCAAACCCCGCTTTCTATAATAGAGCGCCTCTTTTATCTTAATCCAAAGATTTGATATTCAAATCCCAAATGAAAATTCTTATATTTAATTACTCATATTTAATTGTATTCGTCTTTTTTTGCAACTACAGCTGAAACATAATAATATCGTCAATATAATCTATACTATATACTATAATATTATAAAGCTGAAGAGTTTGTTTGTTTGTTTGTTGGTTTGAACGCGCTAATCTCAGGAACTACTGGTGCGAATTGAAAAATTCTTTTTGTGTTGAATAGACCGTTTGTTATCAAAAAAATATGTATGAAATAATTATTATTCCTCTTAAAATGATCTAACAAAATGTCCGCAACAGTATGTGTCTATCTTTTAAGATTAACTCACTAGGACCGTTTTTATGATAATAACTATTCCACGCGGACGAAGTCGCTGGCACAACTAGTATAATATTATAAAGCTGAAAAGTTTGTTTGTTTGTTTGTTTGTTTGAACCCGCTAATCTCAAAACTACTGGGGCGAATTGAAAAATTGAAAAATAATAGGAGCGAAGAAACAGTGGAAAAAACGGGGAAAATTATTCATCTTTGAGGGCTTCCGTTGCGTGAGCTGCGAAAACGGTTCAAGTCGTGGGTAAAAGTTATAATTTATAAAGCTGAAGAAGTAGTTTGCAAAAATAAATACGATGCCCAAAATAACTATTCCACGCGGACGAAGTCGCGCGCACAGCTAGTGATAAATAAAATAAAATACAATATCATGATAGATAATTTATCTGTACTGAAATCAAGTTTAAGAAATGAAAATGCATTTCAATAAAGCTTTTATATCTTTGAAAATATATTTTAGCTCAATGCCTTCTGAGGACTAATTTTGACCTTCAGGTTTTCGGTTCAATACGCGCCCTCATGTAGCCTTGATTTCGTCCTTTACTATTACTAAGGCTGCATCTCCTGAAATCGAAAATAACTGTAAACACCTACGCGTTGAGTTTAACCAGTTCATTCGTATCTAATTATATTAAAAATTCCCAGAAAAGAATCATACCATTATTAAAAGCGGAAGTGTGTTAAATAGTTTCTTTGTTTTTTGGTCAGTTTGTTCCTTTTCCACGATAAACTTAGTCCGAAGAAAGACACACGCTACTTTTTGTACTAGTCATTACATATTTCTTTCTTATTAATACATATATCAAACAAATACGTACAATACATCATGATCATTGCCCTTACTACATCTACGAAAGAGATTTATGTAGCGTTCATTTGTTCATCTAAACTGACTAAATAATCTAATCTAACTTATTTGTTTCGGTTCTTATTGAGCAGGAAATTGGAATCAATTATGCAGGCTTTTCCCCCGAGTTCAGAGCACCTGGGCCCATAATTTCTCCGATAAACTCAGGCCTTGGAGAGGTATTTGGCTCGTCTCAATGCCGCCGCCTGACCTTCAACTAGCTGGTTCAATATGCCCCGAGTTTGTTCAGTGGATCCTCGCCAAGGCCGCTCCCTCTAGACTGTTTGTATTTGTATACACGTAAGGACTTTACTTATCACTCGAAGCAGATATATTGTATTCGGTTGAAAGCGATTGGAGTTCGTCATAAAATTGATTAATGATGCGTGTGTCGTGTGTTTTATTCTCGTTTGCAAGTGACATGGTCTTTACCAGAGATTTAGACCAAACCAAATTTTATAATATCTGTCTTGTTCACAGTGGAAGGTTATGTTGAAATTTTGTTAAGCGTGATCTTTTGTGTCTGTTCTGCCTTAACGTACCATTCAACCTTTTTTTCAACAGAAGTTAAAGGAGAAAGTAGAAAAAAATACTTGACGCATTTATGAATCCCTTTTCTAATGTGTATAAATTATATTAGCTTCATCAAGTTTATGTTTATGATGCTGTTAGTCCCAAGTAGGGACATTACGGAGACCTCACGGCGGTCTGTACAGGAATTATAACTTTTATCGCCGTAAATATTTATGTTAACTATTTTCGACGCACTTATGAGGCAATAATTACGTTCTTTTTATTTTTCATTAGTTCCAACGTGTGTCTAAATAGCGTTTAATTGTTGTTATTTTTATTATAATTAGCCGTGATATTGTATTAACGCAATTCGTATTCAAAATACAGCGTTATTTTGAAATAATCGTGAGAAAATATTTGTGTTCTTCATTGTCTTGGTTACTTGAACGGGGTTTTTAAAATGACTAAACAAATAAAGCTAAAACACCTAATCACTCTGTAGGTAGGTATGACGTTGCTAACTTTATTAATGAGAAATCCAATCAGGTCAAAAAACTAATTAATACCTGATTTGTTAGATGGTAATCGAGTAAGTACGTGAAGTGATAAGCAATATCTGGTAAAATCAAACTGAAATCCCAAATCCGTATTAGCGTGTTGTATTCATTTACGCATTTTCAGTGCAACTATATCGGTTCGATTACGCTGTAAAGTTGAGTGTACCGGTAGCTACCTACTTCCATGCAATATCCAAACCCAGTCGATAACGCTTATCTCTAGTGGCATCCACACTATTGCAACACTACACGGCTCCTTCCAATGGATTTGGGCAATAACTTTGATCAGCTCAAGTGGGCTGTAATTTAATGATTTCACGCGACTTGATTTGATTGTTGCCTATTGTTTTGATGCCGTGCAAATCGGTTTATTGCCCATTTTATTAGCATTTGTGGTAAAGATACCTTGCGCTCACTTGAACAAAACAATGTGTATTGCAGTCTTTGCTCTACAGACCTGAAATGAATTTTTGCAGTTAATGAAACTACTGTTTCCGTTTTGTCTAAAGGACTTGAAACGAGGTCGTGGCGCGAGATAACGAGGCGGGACGAGTGGAACATTATAAAACGTCGAGTTGGTATTGTGACTCTGTAGAAAAATTCACCTTGTAATTGCTCTGTTTTTTCTCTGCGAGGAAGTGTGCCTGCAGCGTCAGCTCTCGGCGCTTATTAACCTGAGATCGGGGACTTTGCAATCGCACTACCGACGCATTCAGCGAACCAGGTCACAAACGACCAACAAAAGCTTCTTTTACATTCCAAATGCCAAGATAGTACGGAAGAGACACGCTTGTACAGCTCCACCGATAATGTAATCTTGTTTCGACATTCATACAAGAGGCTTTAGACGTATTAAATGTAGGTAACGCATAACGCACAATTTTCACGAACAGTAATGACTTCCTCTAATTAACTTCATTTAACGTCTGACTTGTGTATGCGGTAGGTAGTAGAAACTCGTTTCACAGACTAAAGAAATTGCTAAATTCTTGTTTTATTGCAATGAGTGACGCAAACATTAAAATGCATGTGTTGGACATGTGCCAGAGATTAATAAACATGGACGGAAGAGGACATAACTCACCGAATAAGTTGCGAGAAATATGTTGAGTAATGTGATTCTATGTGTCGGATAAGTAGTTAGTGTACTTGTTATGCTCGCCGTGAGCTCGTGTAACACTTTACCATGGTGACATCATAGTTATCAATGATTCATAAGATTTTACCTGCGCAATATTGGACCAGCGATGACCGATATAAGCATGGCTATGAAGAAAATCAGTGATAAAACATACTCTGTGACTTTACATTCCTATAATAAATAGTAAAATTAAAAAATAAACAGACGAGCAACGAAATTTTGAAATATTCTGCCAGAATCCCTGTTTACTCCATACAATAAATCCAGGGGACTTATTGTCCAGATTGAACAGGTTTCTTCTAGGGAAGTGTGCCACATCTAAAACAGCAGTGGTGCTTAACAATATACAGGCCTTAGTAACGAATAGTCATAAACATATTCATTTATAAATTGATTCATACCAATAGGTAGATTCATTGATTTGGAATCTCCAAAGGCAAGCACTACTTCCGGTGATTGTAATAGATGGCCTATTTAAAATTTTAATCACCTAATGGAGACGAGTACTTTGTGCTCGGTTACCATTCGTATTGCAATTTTTCAATGATGGAGATTACATATAGCGACATGACAGGCACTTTTAAAGTAATTGCAATTAGATTCCTTAAAAAAATATTTTGTACTTTTTGTTTCATTAGGCATAAAATAAATCGTTTGTTTCATTGAAGTTTCATGCCCTAGAAATAATATAAACATACTCACATGACAATAGTAGTAGATGTACATACATACCTAATATGTAAGTGTTTAACTTACACGTTTCCAATACTTACATTATCTGCGTTATTACAATACATGGAAACTGTTATTTGCATAGCTTTGCCACACACGAATGTGAGTTCTGGTTGAACGAGCAATATTGTTCTTCGTAAGCATTTCACTAAAACAAAAATTATGTAAACATCGTTAAGTAGGACCTGTTTTAGTGGGCATTTATAAACGAGGTAAAAGTTTAAATGTTCTGTTAGATGATAGCGATACAAGGATGTGAGAGTATAAGTTATATTAATTATAAATATTCGCATATTCTTATAGGTACCGTAATCCTAACATGGCCTTAGAAAAAAACATAAATGGTTCACTAACTTCTACTCTGAAGTTTGTAAATTTATTTTAGAGTATTCGGAGAACTTGCATCACATCAGATCACGTCATCTCATCTCTAGCTAGAAATGGCCTTTTCTATTTATATTTCTGTTTATAATTGTCATTAATAATGTTTCTCGGTGATAGATTTAGTGCCTGCTGTCCAGATAGTTCTTGTTTTTCTTTAAAATCTAGTCATAGTTTTGTCGTAGATTTTTATCAAACCATCTTTTTTTGTAATTGGGAGTGGTGAAGACAGCATTATTAAAAATCCGACTGAGACAGAAAACGTTTTGCACTAGGTAGATACTCCTCATTCCTTGCCATATTTTTGATGTTTACTTCGATGAAACCAATAAAGTCTGTTATGTAACGTGTGCTATTGTTCCCATTCATGAAGAAAATTCGATTAAATCGGCTGCGCTGGTTCCTTTCTCAGCTTTCGTATTGTATTTTTTTTAATAAATCACATTCGCGCCCATAATCGTCAAGGAAGACATCACCTTTTTTTTTGAATTTTCTTTATTTTGGACGTTGTCCAAGGCATTAATAAACTTGGCGTACTTATTTTGACCGACAATTATTTAACCCACAAGCCGCTATGGCGGTATATTTTGACATCACCACTGTCTTCATTATAATTTGTATAATTTTTGAATTATCTTTATGTATTGTCCCCAGTTCTATCAGCGAGCGCGTTGAGCGCGTCGGGGTGCGTGGGCTTTGTCCCCGCGCTGGTGGAGCCAACCCTGGAGATGGTGCAGGAGGGCGAGTCAGCGGCCGGCGCCGGACTCATCGCGCCACGCCGGCTGCCCAACCCCTGCCTGGAGAGCACCACTAGGTGCGACCTGCACAGGGAGCTGCTCTTCAACCAGAGGATGTAAGTGTCTATACCACTGGAGATAGGGCAGGAACTACATCATACATCGTACATCTTAGACTATAGTGGTGCTTAACATCAGGCGGGCTAAAGTCAAAAGTAAGCCTATTTCGTGGTAAAAAAAAAACAAAAAAGAAGCAGTAGCAATGCTGTAATTTTACCAGCACCGAGCTTATAACTTTAAGGTAATCCTGAAACAAAAATTTGTAAGATGACAAAGTTAAATTATATCTTCTTTATTATCTAGAAAAAGAAAAGCGTGTTAAAAATAACATCTTTACATTGTCTGTCAGTTTGATTCTAATAATAAAATTCATCGAGCTAAAACGCACTCAATCTTCAAAATCTGCATGAAAAGGAATGCTTTGTATTTTGATTCTGCGCATAAAGGTTTGTAAATGGCTGCTGCAAAGTGCAAACCCGCTGAGTCTTAGTGAATCCTTTTGACATCAATCCAGTCGAAACCTCTTATAGGTCTGTATTTCACACCGCCATACTTTACTCACTTACCTTTGTCTATTGTTATTGCTGAGTCTTTGTGAATAGCATTTTTACCTGACTCAAAGCTTTCCCGATAGCTTTGTGATCCGTTCTTCTGTGCTTTAAGAATATATTTTTTTACTTTTTACTATTACCCATGTACCATTGTTAATCGGTGCTCATTTGAATATTGATTAGATATGAAAATAAAGCAAATAGGCTTTGAATGATTGATTCGTTAAATAAATTCCTAACGATGATTACACGTAGTCAATAGATAAAATGCAATAATAAAAACATGGGAAACCACTTACTATGCTAAGCACTTCTTATTCAAATAATAAGTTATGTCTCTTGCTCGAATATCTTGTTTGATTCGAGTATGTTACAGTGGAACACAGAACGGCATACCGAAATAGTCAGTCAAGTTTTTGCTAGGACTAAGTTTGGATTGTTAGCGCACAGGTGCACCGCATCCTGTCGGGACCGGCCAGTCGGCCCGATGCGTAATTTCATCGAACATCTGTCGCTCTCAACCGACCCACACTCCGACGATTCCATGTATTGAAATCATTTGTTTGGATTTCGCAGCTCGTATATTTTGTATCTACATTTCTCAACTCGGCTATTAAAGAGATTGAAACTAGAAATAGCCTCGCAGACGCGCTGACCTGTTGATTCAGGCCATTTCCACATTGATGCGATTGTCGGAGCCATCTCGTCCTGTTATTTCCGCGTCGAGTGCCGCGGACGGCGGCTACGGAAGGAAGTCATTTCCAGTCTGCTGGCGTAAATTCATTTCTGTATTCGCCCTGAAACGTTTCAGTATTATCGCTTGACTTTGAATATCGTCATGTAAGCACCCGCTTGTAAACTGATAACGAAGTCGTGCAAGGGTAACGAGTGTGTCATACTCATTCAAGCTGATGCGATGTTTATTATCCAGTCATCATTGTAATTTTTGTTACGGTTTGCATTCATCTCGTCGCAGATATATTGGCACATACCTACGGACTGCACAAAGACGCATTCTTAACTCGGAGTCACTGTTGTGGAAACTGTGTTGATATCAATTACAGATATGCGACGCAGCACATCGAACGACAGATTCGCGATGCAATCGCGATACGGTGTTGGTAAATTTATTGCAGCCTTTGCCAGACCTATATTCGGGCGTTTGCTGTTAGCCGCTTCACGGAGCTCGCTGATTGCTGACTTGATTATGTTCGAGATGTAGACCGGCCAGGATGGCCTCAATAGGTTATGCAAATAGAGCTTCGATTCATCGGTTCAGGCGTGAAAAGCAGCGGAGATGTGCCGGAGCCGGCTGTAATTAGCCAGGATTAAATCGTGCCGACGAGCTCGCGGTAATGGCGCGCAGCAACCACTCACCTCGACCCGAGAGCAAATTGAAAATTTTAACACCCAACTAAGTTACCGGCGACGGTTAACTCGCGATTCACTCGAGAATTTTAGTTGTAATTTGAGGCAATTACCGATCGCTGCTCGCCCGACCTCATTAGTAGCAACATAATGCCTTGAGAGCGTCCGTAGTTTCAAAGTTCAATTTCAACGGAAATGCACTCGGTGTTTAAAAGTAAACATCGCACGGTACAGGCGATGGGTTGCGCCACATGTGCCACTGAACAAAATAAAACAATGCAGTTAGTTGGCTGACGTCACGCGTACAGAATAGTCCTCCACATATGCAGGTAGTGTGGCGTGGGAAATGTATGGGCGAACGCATGGAATTAAGTAATGTTGTAATACTGTACGTAGACACAAACCTACTTGCAAGCATAATGCCAATTTAACGAGAATTCCATTGTTTTAAATTACTATAGACAGCTTGCGCAAACAAAGCCTTGAAATATGGTATCATAATAGAATTACGCCTGCCTTGTTTTAAAGTCGTAATAATTTGTTTCAATATTGAATTAACCTTTGAAACGCTGTTACTGATATAGATATTCTTTCTTATTGAATTATATTACAATTACGATAAAGCCGTGCAGCGTTTGTACATTGCATGTACAATCTTTGAAACCTTAAAATATGACTAACAATTTCCTAACTTATCTAATTATAAAAATAAGGTATAGACTATAGAGTTATTTTGTATTTTTCCTGAATACTACATTCCTTATTAAAAAAACAGTAATTCTAGTAGTTGTAATCTTATCAGCCTAAATAGATTACATATTTTTTTCTGTCTAAGTAATGACTATCTAAATTTAGTAAAGCACGTGTTAATTCGTATATAATCTCTTGATACGTATTACCTTTATTTACTCTATACGATATCGGTCACAGCAAACATTACCTTATATGGTCAGGCAAATGAATTTTCATATCACTCGTATTCTTTAAACGCGTGATAATGATAAGATAAAATATTATCAGCAAAGTCTAGTGATACTTTGAAACTATACGTAGAACGTAGAGGCTTTAAAATGTTACCGCCTTTTTATTTACTGTTGCCTTATCGTATTTACGCTATGTTTATGAAATTCTTTTTGAGGTGCGTTTAAAAAAATATGATGATGATAGATCTTTAATTAATTTCAGAGGGAAGAATGTTCTCAACCAGAAGAGCGAGCTGGAGCGCGCGCTCTTGAAACACAAAGATAAGCAGATCCTGAATCAAGTGCGGGAGCACAGGGAAACGCCAGGTAATATGGATACCTATGTATTACTTCTATATGAAATACAGTAGTAATACAGTCTATAAAATTATAAAATCAAGCTAGTTAAACCAAGCTAGAAAATGTTACAGCACTCTGGGCTGAATAGAATCTGACAATCTAAATCAGGTAAGTTATAATACTTGCTCGCGAAACCTATTCTGCGCAATATTATTATACCCATTTCGAGATTTGAAACTAGTCTTTAGATTAAGGGAATAATATCACTGATAGCGCATAAGCATGATATCTACGACTACAATTTTAATTAAATGTCCAACAAATTTATAATACGGAAATTTTGTATTTAGGAAATGCGCAGACCGTTCGCATGTTGTGCGAAGGAAGAGACTGCGATCTTATGATTTCGATTACGTAATTCTTTACTTTCGAACCAACGAAGGATCCCTTACGTGTGGGATCCCTTTATAGATTTTAAAGTAAGCCAGTAGAGAAAGCAGGTGTCGAGGAAGTGATGCCGCGCCATATTAATGAAGGTACTTATTAATATTCATCGTTATGTTGCTGTTCGACTGTCTGTATAGTCGCATTCGTGTAGATATAGGTATTCGATACGCTTATTTTCATAACGCTGTCGTAATACCCTAGTAACCTTAATTTTTAATTGTTAACAACTTTTTTATGTGTTTGTTTTATTTTCAACATTTTAGATAACGGTACTGTGCTACTGTTGTATGTGTTTTTCACTTTTACTGGAGCTATGTTTATTGTAATAGTTGGAGTATCAATTCCGCGCGAGTCATCGCGTGCCTCCTAGACTATTCATAAATAGAGTCGATATTGGCTACGTTCACGTCCGGTGGCGTAAGGTCGATTCAAGGAAGCCGCCTTTTGTCTACAATACATTCAAACATTCCTGTGCCATACGTATTATTTTTTGTGAATTTTTGCACGTCCAAATGTGAGATGCATACGAGTCAAAAAGTTCCCAGCGAAGCGATGGTTTTGGAACGATGACCGCCTCGAGTTACGTCACATCAATCACTAACCCACAAAACTCGTATAACTGAGGTTAGTTTTTTTCTCGCGCATATTCGGAGTGGAGTGGTTTATCCGGTGCCTGGATATGAGCCGGCGCAGGTGCATTCCGCGGCCGTTCACCCGACACACCAATAATTGTGGATTGTGGACATTCCTTATATGAGCGCAGTAAATTAATTCCTGTTCGATTGCTCGCGAGCCGCGTTAGGTCGACATATTTACTAGCATTTTCTCTTATTAGTTTGCGCGGATGTCGATAACCAAGGTTGGATGAAAGTGAAATTGCATCAGTTTACTTCCCGTCTAACCGAACGGACGAGCGTGGGAGAAATTACGAGCATAGATAATATTCCTAACCGCGTCTCCCATCTTCAGTATGATTGATTTGTGAGCATTTATTTGCATATCACGAATGGTTGTTTTGTAAACATTTTATTGTGAGGCGAACAAAAGAAGCACATTTTTTTCAATGTAGTCAGTACGAGCATTCGTATAGCAAATGGGTATTCATAAACCGATACATCATTGTTATTATAGATCCTTGAATTGTTGCAATTGTGTACGGGTTCAATTATAAAATTCAATAAACTTTATCACACAATACTATAATATGTTACAGAATGCTGACTCAAATTTTAATCAATTCTATTATGTATGTAGGTACATATGTGGATTTTAAAACCTTAACTGCAGATGCGATTGCGTATTTAAAAACAATAAATTTATGAAGTAGAGATTAAAAAAAATGCCATACGATAAATAAATAAATATGTTATTATGTATCTCCACCTAAATTATAACAGTCTGTGAACTTATCTCTGCTTATCTACAATAATAGGCTATTAAGTTTCTCGGTTGCTGAAACGATATCGACTGGTTTTTTTTTAAATTTGATAAGTTCCATTTTGACGATCTCACCCATGCGTAAAATATTTAAATCAACACAATTGAATTAACTAAGAAATTAGTCAGCCTAAAGTAACTATCGCTTTGTGACGTTATCTTGAAATTATTAGATAATTTTCTTAGCAACCACTGATAGGAATTGAAAACCAGTTCCAAATCTTGCCGAGATTATAATGATACTGCAAATGATTTATTGATTCTAATTGAAATTTATGACTATGGAAAATGTAACAGAAATTCATAAACTGAAATCTTACTCATTTCCTATTTACGTAAACTTGGCAATTTGTGGTTTAAGGCTTTAAAAATAACCTTTCGTTAGCAAGTTTTTAGTTCAAGGGTTCAAATTAACCAATCGCACCTTAAAAGTTTAATCAGAATTGGTTGTATTTTTTTAAGATATGGGTATTCAATCCACGCATTTTTGAAGGGCACACATTGGCATTAGTAATGCAAGCAAGTTAGTTCGTGTCAGAGTGGCCCACCCTGGGTTGAGAATTTTCTAACTTTTAAGTTGGGCTTAACTACTGCTCAGATGTAGTATGAGTCTAAACAGCTGGGATGTATAATTCAACGTGTCATCCAGCTCACGGAAACTCCCAAATGAAATGCCACATGAAACTAAATTGAAAAAAAAAATTGGCGAAGGTTATTCAAATGTGTTTTGAATTGTGTATTGAACAAATGCTAACTCTATTTATCTCTAATTTCCAGAGCTAGAACGAGCGATAGCGGAGCGCGCGCGCCGGCTCGAGCAAGCGGAGCAGAGCACAGAAGAAGTGGAGACCGGCACCAACCCGACTCTGCAGGAGATTCGAGCGCGGCTGCGGCACGCCTCGCCCGCCGCGTCTGCGCATTGAAACACGTATCACATCCCTCTATTTTATAACTACCATATGTTTAATTTACTCCTGAAATGTTCTGTTTCTGTGTGGTTTAAGAACAACTTTCCAAAAGAATTTTCTATCAAACATTACCATCGCATATGTACCTAGGTACTGGGTAATCGATATTTGTCGCGCCGAGCTCATGGTTCACGATAAAATGTATTTCTGAAATATTCTTCCTGCTATTATCATGTGTGTAATCGAATATCTCAAATCGGACGAAGTCGAACGAGCCGAATGGAATTTTGCGCAATATGCATATTTATATCGAAAACATGAAATCTAGTTCACAATAATTTATTAGATTATTAGAATTAAATTCCTGGTTGGCTTGTGCAAAAGTCGAGGTCGGAAAATATTCACGACGCATTTGCATCACCTGATTTAATGTTGATTAAACTGTTGCAATAACGTCGACTGCGTTAGCAAATCGATTCCCTGTATAAGAAGGTAAACTGCACGGCAATCACACAAAGTAAAAGTAAAATCAATGTCTAAACTATGCAATTCTGTGCAATGCATTTTATACGATAATTTGATTTACGATGGCAGTATCTATGAAAGCGACGTTCGATTTTATTTCTAGTTCATTGTCCTGTAGCGACATCTAGTTGTGTTTCAGTGAGTTAACAGAAGATACAAATAGCGCCATCTAGGTTAGGGATGGGATGATTTTTGAAAACGGGGTGTGCGGGATTTTGGGATGTGGGATCGCAACAAATAAGTTAGGAAGCGGGATCCAAATGTTAGTGTATAGTTAAGGGTTAAGAATGGGAATGTAAAGCTTGACGCAATGCTGGTTGTTGAATATTGAATGTGTGCGTGCGTATGTGATTGTGAGTGAACGCTTTGATCGCCAAAGCTTTTCGATTATTACGATTTGTTTTGATTTAATGTTTATTATAAGAAGACGTTATGCTATTGAAAACAAGTCACTTTGAGTGTCACAAACGGAACTTTGTTTTACTTTTTTTTACAAAAATTACTTCACCCACTGTCTCATATCTGTATGCCTACACATTTCATACAAGAAGACGTTGTTTGAATCGAGTAGAAAATTAAAATATGTGTATAGAAAGTTGAAATAACATTGGTATTTTCTCTAAATCCTGTTTAGTAATGATCTTTATCATTATAGTTACATATAAATACATATATAAACATATTATATAGGCATGGTGAAGTTTGTCTGTAGGGTAGCGATTGTAAATGACATTGAGCCACATTATAAAAAGTAAAGGAAAAAGAGTATTTTAAGAAGAAAAATCATTCTAATTAGTCTACGAGTTATTTATTTATTTACATAAACTAAAAACTTGAAGATTAAATTCAGAGACATCTAGCGTTTGCTCATATTAACCATCTTTCTCAAATGTATCTATTACATTAACATTAACCTACCTTATGATATACCTACCTACTAAAACAGTGTCAAAGTAAGGTGGCTCAATGTGTTTTCATCTGAGTAAACGTTTGTGTGTTGTATGTAGTAACTTGGATCACAATGTAACAATGTACCGAATTGTATCAAACGACGATTGACTGAGAATCGACTGTGTGTGTTTAATGATAAGGAAGTCGAGATAACACATATTTTTCTAAACTTTTTGACGTCACAAACATGTCTTGTAGAAATCCATTTGTACGCATTTATACTTACCTTACTATTCTATCTGTAGGCCTAATGTTCTAATGCTTTATGCATTTTTAAGATTATCTTAAACATAATATTAATATATTTATCTACATTACAAATAGGTACATATTTTCCCCATTATTTAACAGAAATAGTTTTACATGCATAATGTCATACATATGTAATTCATAACAATTATTCTATTTCATCGTCAGAGCAACAATGATACCTAAATATGAAAGCATTAAATTTATACTTAAATTCTATAAAATTCTTCTAAATGTTCGACTAAATCTGACTTAGCGATATAAATGTGAAACAAATATTTAACTGTAACATAAGTAAAGTGACTTATGATAAAACTACGATGTGTAATGACTACATAACAATAATTAACTTAGTTTAGATAGATGTTGACACAATAGTTTAGATATTGCGTATTTTATTGCAGAATATAAATCTTAATACATATATTAGAGTATGTCTACCTTATTAATAACAGAACTCAATATTTTTAGTCTAGAAACAAGAGCAAACAATAATAAGTAGATTGTCGTACATAGTTACAGTTTCATTAAAATCAATAATTGTGGTCAATATCTTAAAAATAATTCTTTGAAACACTTTAAAATAAAATATTTTTAAGATTTGACTTAACAAAAACTCATAGCAATGCGCAATGGGAACTGTAAACTGCAGATTGACTAATCAGATGTCACTTTTAACAAAGTAAATCTATAAAAATAGGTATAATACTTCTATCAACAGTTATAGTGAAACTGAGACATTGTTAAACACGATATTAAATATTTATAAATTTTTCATATACCCCCGTATTTATGCCCGGATATATCCGATTCACAGGACGTTACAAAGCCTTAAAAGTCGATCTTTGCACCAACATAATAAAACCACTGTGTTTGAATTCAAAGTGTTCATAAAAGTGATAGAAAACTAAATATTTTTGTATATTTATGTAACGTCTGCTCAACGCAGATTTTCAAAGTTTATTAGTATAGTCCCAAACTCAGAGATTAATAAAACTTTGTGAATTTTCGGTGGCTTCTAAAAGAGATTTAGCTATGGAAGTACTCTTCAGTACTTTTACATAGATGTAATTCTATTTGAAGCAAAAAATAACGAGTAGTTGCAATGCTCGCTCTGTATTTATCTTTTTCATGCAATGCTGTTAAAATTGACGAATGTGTTCTAGAAAAACGAAAAGAGAAAATTTCACTATACAAATTAAAAATGTGGCAAAAGTCACAATGAGCAACTTAAACGTTTTGTTCCAAAGAATCGTCATACATTATAGTGTGATTAGAACCTAAGGTCTGTATAATTTAGTACTCCATTGGTATTAGTCTACCTATGTATTCCTAATGCAATATTATTTTATGAATCTCCCGTACGATAGTTACGACACCTACATTATTACCACATTGCCTTTGATAGGTTATCTATACAGGGTAACTGGTAACTAACGCACTACCTTTTAAGGGTGGCTTTAGAACATCTATACCAACAACTTTTGTTCTAAAACTTTTGGAAATTCGTGAAAAAAATTCAGCTGTTACATACAAAAGTATGGAAGATTTTCGACAAAATGTATGGAACAGCTGATTTTTTTTCACGAATTTCCAAAAGTTGTAGAACAAAAGTTGTTGGTATAGATGTACTAAAGCCACCCTTAAAAGGTTATGCGTTAGTTACCAGTTACCCTGTATAACTCCCGTATAAATAACTATGATTATGACATGGCTACCTTACATACATTTACGTATAATCTTTATAGAAATTAATCGATGCCGATACGAAAATTCGTAGTTATATTTCGCTTATTATTTGGTAGTAAGGTAGATAGGAATATAATTCTATTTAATTTCATTTGATTGTGCCTATATGTGACTTGTTATTAGATTAGTATATTTTCGAAGTTGGCTTATGTTTAGAGAGTATACAATAGTATACTTATAAATTAGTGAGTATGACGATTCTTGTATCTTACTTCTCCATTCCACTTGTTATCCTTTCACTTGTAATTGGCATTTTGTTTAATCGTATTTTTACGTTATACCTACGTTCTATTGTTATTTGTGTAATTTAGTACAAAGTGGCATCTTTATATTACGAAGGATTAATGTCTAGTTTCCTATACGGTAGAGTGGCCATTTAATTTTGATATTGTACGAAGGCAATAGTTAAGTGATTTAACTCGTTATAATGTAACAGTTTGACAAATTGTATCAAAATTCAATGATTTGCATAGTCAAATAAAAATGTTTTAGAATATACCTTGTTCTCATTTATCTAGTCTTAGTTTTACTTTAAATATACAGTAATAATTAAACTCTGCAAAATTCTATGAATAAGACGTTGTTTTGATTTGATTTCTAGTAAAGTATGTGTAGTATAACTTCTTTATAGAAGTTATTAAGGTAACAATTTGCATGCTAGTTTCTTATAATTATAGGCACATGTGACAATATATCTTCGAGCACAAATTGAATTACTAGTCCAGGAAACATGAAAGTAGGCACGGACATGTGCGGTTGACGGAAGGCGATATTTAAGACCACACGACACCAATTACACGGTACATACATGTTTTACATTGTCAATTATTACGATGCATCGAACTTGTTTGCGAATAATTAATCGGGGGAAACTCGTGGTGGCGGTGATGCGTGGCGCGCTTTCGTTTTCTTAGGGCGCGTAGTGTTGGGGCCGGTGGTGGGCCGCTGCAGCCGCCGCCCCACAGTCGCCGCTCGGACTTCGCCAGCACCTCGCGCCCGCGGACAATGTAATTAGCGCGCACCTCGCTCCGGTGATCACATCATGTTCCGCAAAAAGTTGTGCATCGCGCTCGTCGCGTTTCTTCTTCTACACGACTCAGTGCTAGCAAAAAAATCGCGGAAAACCAGGAGACCTAAGCCCGAGGAAGAGGACTACACCCCGCAACCGAGCGTTGTCTCCTATTCGACTTTTGGGTTCAACGATGTCGGTACGTATGAAGGGTTCGTGCCCAGTTCCCCTGACTATGCGAAACTTTTGAGTAATGGCAACCCAGATTCTGACTCGAGACCGCTTCCATCAGGATACCCGACGTCTCCAGATTCCAATGACTACGGATCTAACTATAACGGACAGCCGTTCAGTGGACAGTCATTCACTATGAGTGAAGATGGAGGATTACAAACAGCTAGCTTTGTACAGCACCCACAAAATGCTGTTAGTGTCTACAACACACAATCTTTTGGTCCCACTGGTGAGAGAAATGCAGCTAGTGACGAAATTTATGGACGAAATGTAGAAGAAATTAATGCTCCAAGTTATGGCACTAAAATTAATTTAAGAAATAGAATTAGACCAAATCCGTACAATAATACTGATATGAGCGGCCCAAGTGGAGCGCAAAATGATGAAAAATATTCTAATATTCAAGAGTCAAAGCCAGCGTTTGAAAATCAATCAAACAATGACGTCAGACCAGTATTTGATAGCAGACCTGGGCCACCGAGTGGATCTGGCAATTCATTTTATAACCATCCAAGCTATCCATCCCCGAGTGCAAGTGAGTATAACAAACCAATGTCAGGGGAAGCGTTAAATACTGTCAAATTTCAACGAGTTGTAGATTTCACTAAACTGAAACCATATCATTCAAATGAGCTGGACACTTCAAGACTACCAACTGCTACTCCGATTCCTAATTTGTATGAAAATGAATCTGCACAAAATATGTTCATAAATTCATTCGATGTGAATAACAATAGCCAAAAACAGTTTTTTAATCCAACTTCAAAAAATAGAGACATATTCAAACCAAATTACAATAACGAAGACGAAAGAAATGCTTATAAAGTGAGTAACTACAAAGAAGAGCCATATCACCCTAGTGGAAAAGATAATTTGCTGATATCACATGCAGATCCTGAAACCAAAAAGAAACCCAAACAAAAGCCTTGGTCATCTGGTGCGCACGTATACAAGAAATGGAAAGAACCGACGTCATCGTCATCAAAAGGCTATGAATATTCTACAAATTACAGCTCTATGAGCTTCAGCTACGATTCAGATAAAGAGAAAATAATAAAACCTTTGGGCAGCAGTATTGATGAATTGATTCCAGCAAGTAGTAATTTAGATTTATCAAATTACCAGTTTCCGGATGTAGATTTTTCTAACTTTAAGAAAATGCCAGAATACAAAGTGCACGAAGAAGATGAATATGCCAGTTTTCCATCATTCAAAGATTTCTTGAAACCCAAAGAGATAGACTATGATCACTACAAGCACGGATTCAGCACACCACCAACAACTACTGCCTTTTTCGGAAATCTTTTCAAGCCTGAACAATCATCATTGAAGTCTTATCAGAATAAATACAAATTCAGAGATAACGAAGAAATAGTAAATATTCCCAGAAGACCTAACAGAGTGAACTATGAAAAACCATTTGAAAGCAAGCACAATGAGTGGTCTCAATATAACCGCAGACCGTACAAAAACAGACAGATCAAAGATTGGAACAGCGACACTCCCATCACAAGATTCAAGTCTGAAGAAGATTTACTCGGACTAAGAAACCAGGATACGTCACACCCTTCGTACTTGCCGAGTTACCAATCAAACTTCTTATCCGAAGATGTCGACTACAAAAAGCTAGTAGAAAAATGGAGGCAAGCTTATCTAAAATCCAAACTAAAGGACTCATTGCGTGACTACGAAAGCTATGGAACTGAAACTAAATCTAAGCACGTTCCGCTACCGAAGCCTTACCCGGTAAGTGAACCACCATTTATTGTTATTTGTAAATACATAGTTAAGAGCATCATAATGTCTAATTGAACAGCAAAAAATTGTAAAGATGGAATGCGGATCGGAAAAGTAGACAACACGTCGCGCACTGATTTCCTCGCTTATTCTTGGTCAGTAAGATGATGCGCAACGCAACACACACGGGAGAAATCATGAAATCCTATACTTATCTCGTATCTAACACTTATTCATTTATATATGCGAATACATATTTTCTTAAACAACGCTTGCATGTGCTATGATTGTGAAATGAGTAGGTAATCATCGAAAGATTTTCAAATCACTTGTACTTAGGTACAATTTCATAAAGCCAATGAAATGTAAATTTAAAAATGAAATCTGATAGGCGATGTGGTTAGATTGATGGTTCGATGGCTTAACTAGTAGTTGGCGCTTAGCAATCAACCCTAGTCACGGTACGTTAGGTCCTTTTGTTCAGTGAAAGCAAACTTGTGATGAACTTGCCATAATCCACAATAGATTACGTGATCGGGATTTGAGGCAAGTTCCTTGCAATTACAAATTAATATAACTGACTTTTCATAGTTGCATAATCATAATTAGATTTTAGGATTATATTCAGTAGGTGTCTCCCTAACTTGTTATGCATGATTTATTTTTTACTTACATATGACGAGTTCCTTATTAAATTAACATATTAATTACGCAACTAGTACCTATAATTAATTCAATGTTTGCATGCATTATGTGGCATGTTGCTATATTTTTACTGTCACATTTTTTCTCGAATTCACTTTTCAATTCTTTTTTCGCTTGACTACGAAATTATTATTGGCTAAAATTCAACACCCAAAGGACATGTTATAATAGGATCACTTGTTAAATGTATGCAATTATACGCATGGCAAATCTTTTATTTCATTAATCAGTTGCGTGCCTAGGTGGATAAAACAGTTGATATCGACCAAATTTTTTAGTTAGCGCCTGTGACTAACAAGCAAGCTAACATTTCATACTTAGGTTTTTATCGTGCAGGCGTTATCTGCGAGACGACTAATATCGTTATTCCCAGCTGGTTGTGAACACAAAGCCAAGTATGATGAATTTCCAGATAGAGGTACCGCACCCGGTTATTGTACCGGTTCCACAGCCATATCCGGTCCGGGTTCCGATTGGTAAGCCGGTCGCCGTGCCGGTCATCCGGGAGATCAAGATCCCGGTGGAAAAACCGATGCCCTATCTGGTGTACAAAGAGGTTCCTTATCCAATCGAGAAGCCCGTCCCAGTGCCTGTAGAGAAAGAGGTTAGTGGCGAGGCAGGATTTGGTTTTATGAATAGCCATAATTAGTGATGCTGAATTGATATCTTCATGCTTCAGGACGTGTGCTTCAACTCCTATACATACATAGGCCAGGGAGTTAACGTAATTTAGCTCATATATATGTAAAGAATTAGTTTTAAATCTTGCCTCAATCTCTCAATAAAAGAATAGATTTTTCTAATAAGTAATATGGAAATTAGTTGTTTTCATTTAAAGGCGATTGATACCTACTAATCATTATCGTATAGTCTTGTAAAAACTTCAAGCTAATATCAATAGAGCGTTTAAATTAGGCCCAGAGGTGTTTTCTGCGAAGGTTTTCCTTAAAAGACAAAGCCAGACAGAATTATTCTGTTATATATGTATAATTTGTGTGCATATTTATGTAAATACGAAGCATGATTTGCCTGTTGCATGACTGGACTCTACGGAAACAACTTTACTGTTGGAGAATTGCATTCAAGCCGAAATTGTACCTACTTTTTATTTTTATAGGAAAAATATGGCGGCTGACTATTTCTTATAATATTATCTATATAAAATTTGTTAATAGAAAAACAACAAAAAAATAAATTAATTGTGCTAACAACGCTGTATGTATGATCATTTCTTATTCCATTCCATTTGTTTTACCTAAATAAGTAGGTATAAATTACTTGCAAATTGCAATTGACATGTCAGAAATAATTGTGCCTCTTGATCTCTTCTATCTCTTTTATATGGTACGTCTAAAACCATCCATTACGTTGTGCTAATATCTGTTTATCGGGCAGGTGCCAGTGCCCGTAGTGAAGCCCTACCCTGTCCACATCCCCTACATCAGGCCCGTGTTCCATCACACCAAGTCTCGAGATGAATACGACTCAGACCACAGAGACGATGATGATTACCTGCCTCGGCCTTCGGAGGGGAAGAACAAATACAACGGGTATAAGAAGAAGATTCCTAATGGGTAAGTTTTTGCTTTACATTTGTCTCTTGGTGATTATAAAAACTTTCATGTGATCGGGAGAATAGATAGGTAACTAGGTATACAACTGAATCTATTCCATGAACATTTAATGGATTTTGCCAGGAGATAAAAAAAAATACGATTACTATTGGACGAGATATTGTCTTTAGTTACAATTTTCCTCGACTTCCTAGATCAAAACATTAGTATTACAAAATTTAATCATCACTGTTGCATCACTCGTCTTTGTTCAATAATCTGATGACACTTGTGACGACAAAACACTGTAACTTGTCTGTCGCGCATGTAACGTTGCATTTATTCATGTTTAGCATCGTTACGCTGCTTGCAGTGCAGCTACGCGTGTCGGCAACGCATGGAAGGTTCAAGTTCAAAGACTTATTGAAATTTCTTATTTTCAGTTCACGTAATCGGCCGTCGCGGAGGCCGTCGCGGACTGCGTACCAAGACCGCAACAGGAGGAGGTGGCCGGAGCGCAGACGACCTGACGGCAGAGACGACAGGGAAGCAACAAGGGATCGCATGAGACCGATGGAACTCCACCATCCTTCCCCCTTCAAACGTCGTGATGCTGAACCTATGAGATTCCAAGTGTAGTTCACACAATGTAGGTACTATAGGAACTGTTTTGTATAGAGCGGGTGTTGACTTCGACAAGTGAGTGTCGTGATAAAGACTGCTTTTACCATTGTTCTTTAGATTTATAAGACTTTGTTGCTGTTGATTTACGCCTTATTTTTATTGTAGAAACTACCGGTAATTCTTATTTTAGGTTTCAAGTCGCGGTAGTAGTTGGTGTTTTGTTGACTTTTTCTAGTATTTATTTTAGGACTTAATTGTGCCAATGCATTTACCGAAAGGCATTCTCTTGTGGAACTTAGTATATTTGACTGTTAGATACATTAATTTGTAAGCATTTTGTTAACTGTATAGTAATTTTAAGTACTTGTCTTGTTGTTAAATGAATTGATTAAAGTTAATTAAGTGTAATAAATCGAAAGATGTTTTATTTGAAAAGTGCGCGAATAAATACGGTTGATTGATACTAAATTGATTTTCCGTGTTGCGTAGAAAGAATGTGTGTAAAAAGGCTTTCTTTGGCCTGTAATAAAATTTAAAATGTAGGTTTAAGGAAGAGTACGGCTTGAATAGTAGAGCTGATAGCAATTATTAATAATTGTGTTTACGACGCACCTCGCAGATTATTCGGTTGCGCTTGGGCGCTTGCTTTTACCAACGCTTCGATAAGCAGATATGCGTCTGCAGTGCTGCAGTACCAGCGCGCTGTGCAGATAAATGCACTTGTTTCCCTCATTATGCTATCGATAAAATCTACGCATTATGTAACACAGGTTAAGGACCTAGGTAAACTGTTGTACTTAGTTGATCTTGTTTGCCTAGCAAAACTTATGTAAAATGAAGTACTTAGGCACCTAAATAGAATTGGACACGTTTTTTTCCGCAGTTTCTTGTAAGTTTTGATATTTAGTATTTTCTGATGTAATTAAGACTTTACTGGTTTGTATATTACGTAACTTTGTACTAAAAGATAAGTAAAAAACCCTCATACCAATTTGCCTCCATTAATATCTATCTGCGATGGATGCAAATTGCAAATTACCTAAGGCAAAATAAGTCAATAGTTTCTACCATCTTTCCTTATGTTGGCAGACCAGGTTTGTGTATAAATTATGAAGCCCGATGTTCCGACTAATTTAATAACTGTAATTTGATGCAAAACTGTTTTCGTAAAATAATTGTAGCAGTATTCAGGGTCAGTGGTTACTGGTCACGACTGAAAATGTTCGCAATTCTCTTGCGGATGACACCTTTCCAAGCACTAAGGTCATGCTACTGACCTAATAATTGTATTAAGCACTTAGCTACTTATTTATAAATATTTCCGGAAACAAACTTAACGAATATGCTCTAAGTACCTAATTATTTATTTGCAAAAGAAACCTAGAGTCCATTGATAAAAATGGTCTTCATTGATATGAAGATCATTTTGAATGACTTCAAAAAAAAACAGTTTAGTTTAATTGAGACGCTTCATTCCTTCTAGGTAAACACATTTAATTGAAACCCAGCAATACAGACTATTTAGTAAAATTTGTTTACAGTTGTTTAGATATTGTACGTATTTGTAAACTTCAGAAATTCTTAGCTTTACCTTTACCTTCTAATATGTATACTCGTACTTACCCAATATACATAAGTAGGTAAAGTATCTCGGAAGAGTGACGGTTATCACGTAATGACTAAAATGATATGCTAACATAAATTAAAAACAACCCACTTTAAGGGCAATAAACACATAAAGGAAATTGCATGAAAATGCATCAACCATCTTGATTGATTATTGTGGAAATTGCGGATATGTTAAACTTGATTGATGGACGGAAAATTATGGAGAAACATATATATAAACACTATTTCAAATAGCAATATTTAGGCACCCTGTTATTGTTACATTCTAAACTGCATGGTTTTTAGTAGAGGAAACAATTGCCGAGAATGTCAACGAAGTGACAACTGACAAACATACATACCTAACTCTAATCTAGAATACGTTTACTACACATAAGAAACCACCGCAATGATATATATGCCAATATACTATATTACTTATGAAGGGATGAAAACAAATATAAAACAAAATCTTACAGGTAAGATGTGTAGCAGTTTATTGTAACATTTCACTTTTTCCTTCTTTTATTTACCTCTTTGATTCAGGCCCTGAATATAAAACAGTTAGCTTTTAGAATATTATTAATAACAGATACGTTGGCATACATAGTACTCGTGGGTAGGGAAAATTACCCTTTGTGTCATTTTAATTACTTATTTTCCAGGAGAATTATCAATTCTTTATTATTTTTTACTAGTAAGTACCGCCTACTTTACTTCTTAATAAAATTCTGTGCTAATAGCCCGGTTATCTAAGAGTATTATAGTAACTAGATTAGGTATTAGGTACAAATTGATATTGATACTAATTATATCTTCTTCTTATCGAATGAGAGTGGCCAACTCTGGTGTCGAGAGTTTATCAAGCCGCTCTGAGGGCCTCTGACATGGCTTAACGACTGCCGTACTATACAAACAGCTGGGACATACAATTTAACGTGTCATTCGACCAACGGTAGCGCCCAAAATGGAATGCCACTTTTCGGTCACCCATCCAAGGACGGACCGCGTTAATTAGGTATATCAATTTGTACCTATTTATTTGTGTAAGTTATTACGAGATACTTGACTTGTTCATCTTTTTTGATGCGATTAAATATCTAAGTAGAACTATAAATGATGATTTATCTCTGCACCTATTGTGTACTAAATAGGTACTTATACTTACATAATTGCTAATCGGGTAAGGTATTGCTTGTCATGTCGATAATTGAAACAAGTTGATAAAAAGAACTTTAAATAATTTGCCCATGACATCAAGAAAAATAACTTGTGCTATTACTTCTAAACAAAAAATTGCTATTACAATGTAGATTTCGTTTACCTACCGAATTTCCAATAAAAACACATGGAAATTGATTGAAATTACGACCTTTACGCGAGTACCATAACATATTTATAATCACAGACAAATAAAAGAGATTTTCCTAACGATGCAGATTAACTTCGGTCTCTCGGTAAATGATATTTTTTTTTATTAATTATATCTTATCGTGTCCATCGGGATCCATAATCCAAGAAAAATACAAATTGATAATACAAATAAAAAGTGTTAAAATGTGGGTTCTTTGCACATGTATTATATATACAGTACCTACAATCTACATACCGCCCCGTGTCAAAGGTGGTTTGCAAATTATCAATCCGAAAGTCAGTACTACTATTTTACTAACAAACAAATGTTGTAACTTAGTTATAAGGTTTTTGATGACCAATAAATAAATTTTATTATTTTATTATTATTACTACAGATAGTACTCTCGTAATAAACTTACGAAAGTTTGTGCATTTTAAAAAATAATTTAGCTTTTTGTACTTATACCATTTTATTTATAATAATGATTTATAAAATGCATTAATTTCAATTCTTACGAAAGTTTTAATAAGTTTTTTTTTTACATTCTATACCTATATTATCCATAAGAACGTTTTTTGAGTCCATATCAATCAACTGTTTTGTTTGAACGTAGGTAAATTATCTCCTGCTTTTTAGCAGTTTAATATTTGTTACAAGATAAACAGAAGCCTGTGTTTCTGTTTATCCTGAAACAATTCCGATAGTCCCGCACTGGTATTAATAAATCACTTCCAAAAATATCAGATGTAACGACTTGCCAAATTCCAAAAATATCACTTTCCAACGACCTAACGCTAATATGAGTAAAGTACAGCACAACAATGGTGCATCATAGGCACCATGGCTCGATAATTGGTCAGTATGAATGGACAGCGGATGCGTCAGTCACGGGAACAAGGCCTTGAATTACCCGCGACGAATTCACAATCAGATGTGTACGCAATCGTTAACGTGTTAAACAGTTTATAGGGTCTATTTGATTAAATACCTCGTAGGTAGCAATACTGGCAATGATGTGAGAGCATTGTTTCGATGGTGAATTTTGATTCTACCTGGTAGCTGGCTTTTATGAAAAGTAAGTACATATATATAATATACGCTAATATTATTAATTCAGCCTCCACATACGTATGAAAAAGATAAACTTAGTAACTTTATTTCTGAAGAGTAAGGTATCATTATAAATAAATTGTTGTTTAGTGTTAGGTTAGGTTAGTAAGTATAATATAATCATTTTCCTATCAGGATTGTAACCTGATTGTTTAAACTAAGTACGTAAAAGTGTATAATACACTCGTATATACTTCAAACGCAAAATACATCTTAGAAAATACGAAGTATCCTACCTAGCCTACTGCCAGAGGGCAGTGTTCCCAACATGCTGGCTGCATTACCACGTTGGATTTCAATGGTAATGTGATGAGCAAGACGACAGTCGAGCATTTTGTTCAGACGTCGCTTCAGTCAAGTATTCGCACAAGATTTTTTCTGGCCTGGTAGGTAAAGTACAGTATACATAAAAAAGTCAGAGTATCCTAGGACGTATATCTAAGTATCCGTATACCATAAAACAGATACACAAAAGCTCGAAAGCATTATTCAATGTATCTCACCAAAACTTTTAGGCTAACTTAACGAAGCCTAAGTGAAAAAGACAAAGAACGTTAACAAAACAAGGTTAGAGCTGATTAGATAACGTTACATAAACATCACTTACCTAACTCAACGACAATGTTACGATTCCATTCATCTCAAAAATTGTGGCTAATTGTCAAAGTGTTGATATATACCATATCAACACTTTGACAATGGTTGATATTTTAGTGAGTTTTCTGTTGCATAGAAGGCAATATAAATGGTGTGGGGACCTCGAACTGTTTAGTCTGTGTTCGCGGCCCCGCTCAACCGGTCGGTCGTAGGCTCCTGACCCCGAATACCTTATACTACACGTAAGTTTAACAAGCTCTCTATAACACGTACAAACTCATATGGGACTCCTTTAACCATTTATTAGAAGATGGGTGAGATTATGCTTACTTTACATATTCGCAAGTCTGTTATGTATCGTGTATTCTGTCTACATTTAATCAAACTTATTTAAAGCTTTAGTAAAGTAGTAAGCTACTATTTTGTCACTCGAATATTGTGAAGATTTTTTTAAAGTAGTTTTCTTTATTTATAAACATCAAATTTGTTTTCAATTGGGTGTGAGATTTTGTCAAAGATGGCTCTAGATAAGTTTGCTATTTTAAGGCTTCTAGAAAAGTAATACTAGACTTGCTTGCAGCTATTTCCATTGACAGTATATACGTACTTGTACGTACGAATTATGTTTTTACGATAGCGCGTAAAACAAAAGAACAGCATACATAAATTAACTGTGATTAATGTTAACGAATAACAATGTGAAGACAGTTATAATCGGTTATCAGTATACTGGTGGCCATGACTACTTAATGTTACTTAAAAATAGATTTCATTGTTTTATTGCAATTTTCTCAATAAATACAAATATTTCGCCTTATTTCGAACGAAAATATTTTATAACGTACAAAAGTATTTCTAAACGTGCCATCTCCGGTTAAATTTTCCATTATCCCAAGTACCTATTTCCATTGTTTGTTTTATAGCAAAGCACCTACTACCGTGTTACTCACGACAGGTATTCTTATAATCGATTTAAGTAGCTAAAGCGAATCGCCAGTTGGCCTTGATAGCGTAAAAACTAGTGACTCGCTACATTCTCTACCTACTCTATTTATTTATACCTACATATATGTATCTTACCTTACTAAAATAAATCGGAAGTAAGAAATGTATGAAAATAACATATGAATGGACAATAACATGCATATCTACCATGGCTTCAAGCATACTGGTTTGACTCTGAAGGCTTTTAAAGGTCGCTGACATAGCGGTATTTAAAAAGGACATCGAGTCACGTGATGATTTGCATTACCGTTTTTATTTACTCTTGACGATTCTATAACCGTTAATTTTATTACCTTTTCTCCAAATTTCTATTTATTCTCATTTATAAACCAAAAATAAAGCCGTAATATAGGTATACATACAGGTTTTGTTGAAAAAATATATCATAACATTGTAATAAGGTAGTTAACTAGTCAAGATTTATTGAGCCCATAACTACCATCATTATGCCGTAGCACACACAGAGCGTCGCTCCCCTTTTTAGAGGTTACATAAGATTGTCACAGTTCCCATGCATCCGAATACATAACATGACAAGACCGATCCAAGAAGATAAGGAAGACTTGTTTATACACCCAGATAGCAGTTTCTCAATAATAAGATCTCGAGTCATCCGCAAAAACGTGAGGCAGCAATCATTGTGGAGTACTAGGGCTGCCCTGCTTCACAATACTGTCATTACCAACTTGCAACACCGCGGAGCAATGAATCCAACAATCGTTTTTAATTTCATTAAATAAACAATTGATTATCTGTGATTTCTAAACTAGATATGATTGTTACAGCTACCATGAGGGCGATAAGTTTCATAATTGCCCTAACAATAGCGTCGGCATGCAAAGCGGCGACGCCTCAGCTACAGTTTGCGTGGAAGGAAGTCGACTACGTATGGAAAACGCCGGCTGATCGAGAGGCTGCGATAAAAGATGAGAGATTCATTCCAGGACATAACCTGCCTTTGGGCTTGGCTCGCTGGAAGAGCAAGCTGTTCGTAACTGTGCCGAAATGGAAGAACGGAGTTGCTTCTTCGTTGAACTACGTAGATATCGGTGGAGCACAAGATCAGCCTTTGAAGCCGTATCCTTCATTTGAAGACAATTACATCGCAGATAACGCCAAAGCTCTGCCATCGAACAGCTCCATTATTTCTGTGTTCCGAGTGTTTGTGGACGCTTGCGACAGATTGTGGGTTATGGACTCGGGCCTGGCAGATATTCTAGGTGAGATTAATTATGTACTTACTAGTTAGTACTTAACTTTCAAATGCGTAGCTATGGTGTAGTGCGCTAACTTTCAAACGAAAGTCACTGCTTTTTGCTGGTAGGTGAAGATTAATTTCTGTTATAGGTATTTTCAGCCGTATATTATTTGAGTTATTAAGGGAAGTTTGCGAGAGGCATGTGAAATAACCGCAGAAATACAATCGCACATTAAAGTACCGTTATATGTTATTTACTGAACAGTTCAAAGGCACCAAAAATTGTGTACATTCGCGGTACAGATTTGTTATTAAAGTTATCTCTTTAATGTACAGATATACACAGATGCGCATTGTACATTCATATAATTTTTAGATGTTCATACGTAAACAAATTTGATATTTTCTACTGCTACCAAAAGTACTCTATTATACCCTTATGGTCTCTGTACTCTGTATACAATCAACTTAATTATTGTAATCTGCAGTATATCATGACAAAAAGTGAAACAATACATCATGTAAGTTAATTAACTTCTTATGCAACCTCAGCGCAGTTATTATAACATCTATTGTGAGCCACTAAGGTCAAAATGTAAAAGGGAATAATATTAAGTTAATGTTCAGGAATCTGGTTAAGTCGTGCAAGTTATATTTAGCATTGACTTGAATACCAGAATAACTTTGCAAATGCAGTTTATATCATCACGACGGCACTTTATAAATGTTTTATAAGGACGCTGATGAAAAATTTATCTTTCTTTTTGTAGAAAAAAGTTGTGCACTAATTGCTATAACAATATACATTTAACAAAGAAAACACGCAGACTTTAGACGCAACTCCAAATTTTTTAAAACAGAAATATCTTATATCATTTTTCACATAATACATGACTGAATTAATTTAGTTTATTTTGATTGCAGGAAACCCCAATCAAATCACCGGTCCTTCCATCGTGATCTTCGACTTGAACACTGATCAGTTGATCCACCGTTACTCCTTCAAGGTGTCAGACATGAAGGAGGATTCTTTCTTTGCAAACATTGTGAGTTGGTTTTTTTTATTGTTTTATTGTGCAAAGATCATCTTCAGCGTTTTTCCGCAAAAAAAACTGATGCTTTGTTGTTACTTACTAGAAAAGAAACACAATAGATAGGAAAATAATTTAGTTATAATTTTCTTTTAAAATCTTAGTGATAAAATATTATTAGTATGTATATTTATTCAATAATAAACAATATATACACATATTATATACACTAATAAAACTATATTATTAGTTATTCATTTGGAATTAAAAAAACAAAGTATGTCTCACAGAAAGTATGTATTCAATACATCGGATTGTCATTATTTTTGGTATTACATTAATACATACATATAGGTATGTATATGTAATCCGGAGCGTGACAGTCGGATAATTTTTATTCTGAATTATACAAAACCACGGGCGTCCACTAGTGTTTTATATTTTTTCTCCTTTTCTAGATCGTAGACGTAGACAAAGACACCTGTGACAACGCCTTCGCATACATCCCTGATCTGGGTGGCTACGGAGTAGTGGTGTACAGCCTTAAACAAGACGACTCGTGGCGCGTGGCACATCACTACTTCCACTTCGAGCCCCTGTCTGGTTCCTACAATGTATCTGGCATCGAGTTCCACTGGACTGATGGAGTGTTCGGACTGGCGCTGTCTGAACCTAGGGAAAATGGGTACGTTATGCTTTGTAGCATGATATATTTGTCTGTTGTCTCATATCAAAGTATCTTGTTTGGAAAATGTTGCTTTTTATCCCGCTAGAAGCTCATGCGTTCTCTTGTCCTGTAATGAGTTTCATATAAATGTGGCAAATAATTCATTTGAAAGCAATCTGAAGGAACTTCAAGGCTATTATTTAGACCAAAATAATTTTGGCAGTTCTTAAGTATAAACATTTTTCACAAACTAAATCTATTGAGTTTTCTCGTAAACACTTACAATAGCTATTCAATGTTAAGTTGAACTGGTTTCAAAACAAGTGAACTGAGATTCACATTAAGTGCTACAAATTTCTATTAACGTTCTACATAGTTTTATGTTTATCAACTAAATAATGGCTATTTTCGTAATACAAGCCGAGTTTAATACGTGTATTGCAATAGTCTCCAATAAAATAATTCTTGGCATAATATTTTATTATCGAGCAGTAAACTGAGTATAAAAGTGTATATTTAATTGTGTAAAATGTCAGTTTTATTTGTCATACAGTAGTTAAGAGGCAATTAAGTCAGTTAAATCATGTATTGCGAACATCGGCTTGAAGTTCAATGGCAAATACAAATTTATTGAAGTGAACGGTAACTAGGTGTGTGTGTGTGTAAATACCTACTGTTTGCGAGAGGTCAAAACACATTGAGTTACGTTAGGAGCATCTCAATGAGAAATAGACGATTCTATAAAATGTTACCAAGGTATTTTTTTATATAGATTTTCTTACTCCTCTTGCTGGACAAGACACTTTTGTTTGCCAAGTGTTATTCGATACAATCTGTCTCTATCTACATATGTGCTCTCTATTGTACCAAGGTACATTGCACAAGACACTTTTAATCCAATCCAGTCAGACATTATTAACTTTGAAAATAAGAGAAATGTTTTATTTTTAAAGATGTCTCATTAAAGTATATTAAATAATTACAATGTACTAAAACATGTACAATATATCATTAGCAACATGTTAATAAGTCACTTGAAAGCTCAAGATAAATTAGCTATTGACACTGACCTCAAAACATTTACAAAAGCTTATTTAGTGCAACGCAAGGTTACACGAGATAATAAAATACGACTGAAAATAATCTTATGTCACACATTGTGTTTGAGCTTGCGAAAATAGTATAATGGATGACTGTTTGATTTCCACAGATACCGGACAATGTTCTTCCACGCATTCTCAAGCACCAAGGAGTTTTGCGTGTCCACGGAGCTCCTTCGAAACTACACGCACATTGACAAGAATGAAGCGTTCCAAGATTTCAAGGTTCGATGCTTGTTCAGTAGTCAGCACCCATCTTGGAAGTTGCTCAACTTGTAGGCAAAAAGATAGGTAGATACTTAAATTGATCGGTGGAACGAAATTGCGGCATTGCTTTGTTTACGTGAAGTATGAGGCCTTCGCGATATTGGTTGGGCTTCAAATTGAAGGGAAAGGATTTACTTGTTTTGTTATTCTTATCATGGTCTGTTTTATTGAATAGTTATTAACATGATGATTATGTTTCATTAATCACTTAGGTGATTTTTTTATGACAAATTCACGCACACATAGTTTTTCAATCACTGTTACTCGGAACTTTTAGTCGTGGTATTTGAGTTTTGTTATTTACTCGTCAATTTGTTATGACGTACGTTTCCACAAATTGGCACAAAAATATGCAGTACAAAATAATTAATAAAAGTTTTCCTTATTGATTCAATATCAATTAGAACAGGACTTTCTAGTTTTATTATAATTTCGACGTTATCAGACGGTTTTTGTTAATGTTATTGCAATTTTGTTAGATCGTTAATATTTATTATGAATATGATAAATTAAATATATTCACGTCACCTAATGACCTCATTCCATATAATTACTCTTTATCCTTTTTTGTAAATATTATATTATATACCTGTTATTTTTACTGTTTTATAGCTCCTAGGTGACAGAGGACAAAATACCCAGGCATCAGCCAGCTACTACGACCAAAATACTCATGTCTTGTTCTACACACAGGTTAGTAACTTAATGCATACCTTAATTAACTTAATGGAGATATAACATTTTTAAAACAAACAAGTTCATATTCATCGTGACCCAAATAATTGCTCATTTATTACGAGACTTTAGAAAATTTTAGGCAAAAATTTTGTTTAACAAAATAATAGGCATAATACGTTGCTTCTGGATTTTAGGTGAATCATTGACACATTTATAAAACAGACTTACGTATTTCGATGCGGAAATGACTTTTAAAAAAAAGGGAACAGACAAATCGTTACATGTGCGACTTTCGTTCTTAAAAAATATACATATGCCTATAGCTAGCGCTGTGTGAACAATCTTGCCATTCATATATTTATTTATCTATCTTTAATTTTATCATTTATTTAGCACTAGATCGTAGATTACAAGCAACGTTGCTTTACATCAGGTGAGTCGCGAACCTTTCAAGTAAAAAAAAATTTTTCAGACATGTTTTCTTTATATTTTCAGGTGAACCGCGACGGCGTGGGTTGCTGGAACTCTCACAAGCCATACACTCCTGAAAACAACCCTCTTATCATCACCGACGCCGAGCAGATGGAGTTCCCCAATGATCTCAAGGTAACGGCAAAACATTTTTCACCCTAGCCCTAGAAGCGCCCGTAGATCAGCTAGCGGAGGCAATCGCTTGCGATTAGCAATGTTAAGGAAAGGTCGACACGGTCTGTCTTTGGATGGGTGACCGAAAAGAGGCATTCCATTTTGGGCGCTTCCATGGGTCGGAATGTAGATTGTATTGTTGGTCTAGACAAACAGAATAGAATAGAAACGGACACGTTGGTCAGTCACACGGCAGTTCTTAAGCCATGTCAGTGGCCCTTAGGGCGGCTTGATGAACTCTCGACACCAGAGTTGGCCACTCTAATTCTATAAGAAGATGCCCAGAATAAATAAAATACGTAAGTAGCTGATTATTTTCTTGGAAAAAACTGTGTAGCTGTTGTAAAGTGTTACTATTGCTGCATCACAGGACGGAAGCTCTATCCACAGTTTATTTGGAAAAAAATGTTGAGCGTAGGCACAAATGAGAGATGATAATATGATGACATGTCTGTGTATCATATTTTCAAGTTATGTTACGGATTCACACGCGAGGGATCCCGTACCATTAGCTTTAAAAAAAAATCTTGATTTTCGAATGTGAACGGAATATAGCACTGTCAACAGTGGAACTTATTTGAAACTCGATTATTATTCCGAAGTAGGATTGTTTACATTAAATTCATTCCTTCAACGAATTCTTTTGATATTACTACTTCCTAGTTATATCAAGGCTGTACACTAAGGCATTTCTGAAAGTAAGTTTAAAATACTAAGAAGGCTTTTACCGGTAAATAGCGGAGCAAAACTAAATGAGGTCACGTAAAGTAGTGCATGCCTTGATCAATCGATCAAAGCGGAACCTAAGTGATTTATTGTTTTTTGTGAAAGAGTTGTAATTTTGTCCTAGGTTGTTATTGTTGTATTTTTTGCCTTTTGATAAAAAAATGTAAATCATTGAAATTACCAGTATATTAAGTATAAGTACAACAATCTACAGCCTTTCAGAAAACTCACAAACTTTTAACATGATCAATCGATCAAAGCGGAACCTAAGTGATTTATTGTTTTTTGTGAAAGAGTTGTAATTTTGTCCTAGGTTGTTACTGTTGTATTTTTTGCCTTTTGATAAAAAAATGTAAATCATTGAAATTACCAGTATATTAAGTATAAGTACAACAATCTACAGCCTTTCAGAAAACTCACAAACTTTTAACATTATAATAAGTAGAGTCATTTATAGCAAAAAATCTTTGACTAACCCAGTTATGAAGTATTTAAGTCTGCCTTTTGTGAAACTAATTTTAAAAGTGCTTTTCTAGAGAGTACTAAGATATAAAAAAAATATTATTTTTCTAAGAAATCGTTAAAAAACCTTAGAATCAAGCTAAAGCCATTGTTATTTTCTTTCTAGTTATATTATATTTTGTACTAGTGGGTGCTCGCGGTTAGCATTAAGAAGTAAGACTTGCATCCCCTATTTTACCCCTTTAAAAGTGGCATTTCCAAAAATCCTTTCCAAACTTCAGCCCGATCCGTGCAGTGGTTTGGGCTGTGCGTGATAGATCACTATATCAGTCAGTCGGTCACCTTTGAGTTTTATACACTTAGATAGTGTCCAATAAAGCATTAATCTATCTTCTCTCCCCAGGTGGACGACGAAGGCCTCCTCTGGATCCTGTCAGACAAGTTGCCTCGCTTCATCTACAAGGGCCTGGACCCTGCCGCGGTCAACCACAGGATATTCAGCATCAAAGCCACCGACGCCATAAAGGGGACCACTTGCGAAGAATAGACTACGTTAGTTGTTGTATTTGTTATGTATGTTCTATGTTATGAAGTTTGTAAGGTTTAGGATGTTGTAGTGATGAGTGAGTACAAGATGGCGCTAGTGTGCTCGAAATGCCATCGACATAGAGCGCTCGTGTCTTAATATTTGACTGAAATACGAGTTTTCAATTAACAAAGCAAATACTATCGCAGATGTAATCCTTAGATAAGCAAATGTCTAGACTAGTACCTTCAGGATTGTACATTAATTTGTAGGTTCTGGTTGATTGTCTAAGTGTGCCGTAACTTAACTATCCGAAACCCCTGGGCACTCTGAAAGTTCTTAACATCAGGGTTAGTCCCACTCATACGATCTCACTTACTAAAGATACTGAGCGCTCTTGATCTTACTCATACAAAACAATAACAACATTCATAGTCTTACAGACTTCGTGACATAGAACGTAATATACATTCATTTTTAAGTGCCTTAATTAAGTGTCTGTAGTGAGCCAAATGAAGACATGAGACAGCTTTTCGCGTTTTTCCAAACAAATAAAATGGATAGTCGCGAAATGGGTCTCAGGATATTGAGAAATGCCTACAAATTAGTACTTAATGTAATGTACAAGATTTCTTAATACATTGTAAGTTATTCTGTTAATTCATTAAGATATAACTAACGTCTCAAATCTTCTCATTGTATCTAATTTTATTTTAATTAAAAAACAATGAATTGCTAGAATAACATGTAAAGTATTTAAGAAGTCCGTCTAATTAAATGAGATTGATAATTATGTTAGTATAAGTTTACAAATAAAAATGCTCTCCTTGTTTATTTAATTTATTTCGTACTTATTTAACTTCAGTTCAGTAATGACGCCGATTTCAACTCTTGCAGCTCGTTAAAAATATATTTTCTAACTGAAAAAATAGCATATAAATCTCAAGCCATAGCACAGGCCATAGCTAGAATAAAACTACTACAATAACATTTAGACTACCTACAATGATGCTTATGTAAAATCAGATCACATATTTTTCCTACTGGGATTTATTTAATGCCTTTCTTGTAACATTATCTACTTATATGATAATATTAATATTTTAAAATAGACATACACAGCTAGACTACACAGCGTAGAAAATAGTATGGTAATTTGCCAAAACCAAACATTCAGGTACATTTTTAACAAAAGTTAATTATTTCTTTAAATAATAAAAAGAAATGTTACTTTAACAATGCAAAAATGGTATCTCTGTCTCACAATCGGCCTTGCAAAGAACACTACCAATAACTAGTTTAGTGAGGTTTTACCACAGGTAATACAACCTTGAGACACCTATTGTTATCCATACAAAGCATTCTGTCAAATATAATGTGGTTAGATATATTTTGCGTGGACCAATCAGCACTGTTCCCAGAAAATTATAACCCAGGGGTCTTCAAATCTAGAGTAAATAGGTTTCTTTTAGGCAAGCGTGCTACATCTTAGACTATAGTGGTGCTTAACATCAGGCAGGTTATAGTCAAACGTAAGCCTATTTAATGTAAAAAAAATATAATAAACCTCCAGAGGGTCAAAAATATGTATTACATAGAAAATATTCGGCTTTTTTTTTGGGTTTATGTACTTTAAATCGATAACGGAACACGTTTCAGCAGTTTTTAGATTTTTTGTTTAACTGTTTATTAAAACGCGCATCACGCAAAATCTGGTGAACGGATCATCATCATTTTTGGTATATAGGTAGTATGTGGTCCTGAGGCCCATATCATATCCAATAATGCGAGCGAAGCCGCGGGCGTCCACTAGTCTACAATAAAACAATCTTCTATCTCGTTCTTACTACTTAGGACCGTTTGTTCTTACATCAGGCAAATTATGGTAAAAGCAAACACGATTTTGTTAAAAAAATCACTAAAACTTTAGCCTTTAAACCATGGTATGATATGTTTCGGAAGTTTTTGTTAACATGTGGAGTCTACTGGGTCTCACTGGGTTTTATACTCTTTATACACGACCCGGCGCGTGAGTTCGTCATTCAGTGTCGGTGGCTCGAGCAAAGAACATTACAATGGCGCCTAAATTCAAGTCAGAAAAGGTCGGAATCGTCGGCAGGTAAGAAAAAGGTTTATACTTTTTTAAAGTCATTGGGTCGGTAACTTACCTTCACGTTGATCTTATTTAGCGACCTTCATTTATGTAATGAGACTTAACAGCGTCGTGTTATGCATTTGTTATGCCATAATTTTACAGTTAATATTCTTACCTGTTGTACCTACCATAACAGAAGCAATAGGCAAGGACATGTGTTATATTATATCTATACTACTAGAATTCCTGTAAATCTAAGCTTTGTAATATTTTATTTCTATAAACATTTTGACTAGTGCTCATATTTTTTGCATGCAGAAAAAAAAACAATAAGTATTGTATTGTTGATCAAAGATAGTGCATTCAAAATGAACTTGACCCATTTTCGGCGAATTCCATTCAATGTAGCTCGAAGGCAATCGTAATTTAGCGTACCTACCAAATTGTAAATATAATGTAATGTTTGTTTAATACAGATATTATGTGTATGTACTTACGAGTAAATGTCTTGTATGTTCTTCTTACACTTGACTACTAAAGACAAAAAGCACGTATAAAGTAAAGTAAAGTAAAAGTTTGCTTTATATTACCCAGGTTATCATTATACGAGCAAGTTTCATGACTTGAAACATGGTCTCAATTTGTGTATTATATAAATACATTTTCAATGGAAACAGCTAAAAATCGAAGTCAAAAGCAAAAATGAAAATTTATGTCAGTTTCCAAAAATCACTTTAATTCGTCGCGTGGATGTAGTGTAAATTAAAGACAAACTGACCAACCAACAAATAAACAAAAAAACCGCAATTACACTACTAAATAAATAATAATAAGTATTTAAATAAATAATTCAGGACACATCACATAGCGATTACAAAGTACGACTGTTTTAGAAGATTTGAAAAATACACTAAAATTGAAAATTGTAAGTAGGTAAATGATTTTGTACTGTGACTGATCTGATATGTAGGCAAATAAAGTCTCTGTTTAAGTTTCTCAAAAAAAAATCTGCTTTCATCAGTTTACAAATTTTAATGAGAATTGCTTACGTAACTTAAAGTTCATTACTTCTGAAAACCATTAAATTATATAACCATGATTTCATGGTGTATCAATTGGAATATCACCATGTTTTAATTACCGCTAACTGTAAACATAATGATAAGAAGTCTTGTTTTCGATCTGACACCTTGAGATAATGTTATCGGAGGAGTCGAAGGGGTTAATTTATAACCAAATAATTGCTACAAGTAAAAAGATGGAAATATATTCAAATTTACTCTGAACATATATGTACTTACCTACTTACATAAGAATTTTATTTTCCCAGATAATACATTTTCGGCTAGTTTCGTTTGAGCAATTAATTCTGGTTGGTGGGAATTTTGTTTGACCTAAGTATTATCACAGAATACAGAGTACAAGTAGGTAATATTCAGAATTTGTTTTTTGCTATAGGTAGAAAAAGTTACCGAATACTTAATTATTTTTGTAAAATTTTGTACAGTGTAGTGTATTTTACAAGCATATATTTACTATGGCACCCACGACGGTCAGTAATGATGAAGAGCATTACAAGGTATCATCATAAGGTTCATGGCACATTCATAACTGGGTTTTATCTACGCGTTACTTAGCCTCAAAGCGAAAGAAAAAAATAACCACGCAATCTAACATCAAAATTCTTTTTTTCTAGCGGCTTGATCGGCAGATCATGGGCGATGCTGTTTGCTTCAGTGGGCTACCAGGTCACGATCTTCGACATCGTGGCTCAGCAGGTCACAGATGCTCTGGATGACATCAAGGTCCAGCTGGAGAGGCTGGAGAAAGATGGCCTGCTCAGAGGCACTCTAAAGGCCAAGGAGCAGTTCCAATGCATCAAAGGTAAGATGAACCGTTGAAAGTTGATGATATGGTGTTTTAATAAAGTATTTATCTATCTATGAACACTAATGATGCGAGCTGAGTGATTTTGTGAGGACTCTGATAAATTCACTTTTTTAGTTATTGAGGTTTGAGACACTTATTCGTAAGGGTTGAGACCCGTATGAATAATTTGCAGGAACAACACGTTTTGGTTTTTTTGGTTGAGTCAGTTGGTATTTAGCATGGAAAGCATTTCTTTCATTATCGGGTAATTCCGTTGAATAGAACACGATGAATAAATATTGTAAATCATTCGTGCATTGAACAACTCATAAACTGTAAGTATGTATGTAGTTATATATATTACTTAGTATATACACGATGCCATGGTTTCGTTACAAAGGTACCTATATACCTATATATATAAGTATTTGTCAACTTACTAAAATACCATTCAATTTGCTCACAAAATAATTTATCAACTATTACAAACATTTTCTTATTTATTATTGTTTGTATGAAATGATACGATTTATCTCTTCGCATATGTAAATAAAGTTATGTAATGTTGATATCAAACATGTAATGGGGAGAATATTTTATCAAACGAACGTGCCTAACAATTATAAAACTTAGCTATCATGTCACGTCACTGTTATTAAGTTTATTAAAATAATTTTATTATTAATATTCATTCTATTTTTTTTACGTTGGATAGGTTTGCGTTTGACTACAGCCTGTCTGAGCTATATAGCTAAGTAGTATCAGTACAGCTGCTCTTAAAAGAAATTGCATCAAAATAACATTATATTCAGTCAAGACGATTAGAATAGAGCTACCTAGCTCTCAAAAAAAGTTGCTGGAACGCGCAGTTAGGCCCTTAACGACACATTTTATATGACTTTGATTCTACTTCAGTCAGTCGAGAATCAAACAGTACCATACTATGGTCACAGGCAATATCAATAAATTGGAGTAAGAATTACAACAGTTAAAATATAATATAACAACTGTTAAACTGTGTAAACGTGATGTCTTTCGTCAAGCGGTCTTGCTAATCACAAAAATATATCTATAAATGACTTATTCTTATTAAAGAACGTAACCTAACAGCGATGCACTTCCTTGTAACATGAGTGTAAAATCTAGCTAGATATCTTAGGTCAGTACAACCAGTACAACTGTTGTACTGGTTGTACTGACCTAAGATATCTAGCTAGATTATTGTACCTCCAACACAATCCAAGCACTCATGTTACAAGGAAGTACATCGCTGTGCTGATACGGAATCGAACACATGATAACATTGAACGACACTAACTATTGTTTATTGAACTCTCATAGTAAACATGATAAAGAACGAGTGTGTTACCTAGTGCTTGTGTAATTGAACACGTAGATTAGGTAGCTACATAGAAGCTGAAGTAACGATTTTTTTTTTTAGTTTATATGTTACGGCTAATTCCCGAAGTGCGGCTACACCTAGTTTTAGCCGGTTAGAACTAGGTGTAGCCACTTACTCTTGGTTAAACCCCGAATCGAGAGATGTTTTGAAAGAAGTTGCTACCTTCTGTCACAGACAAGTGACTTCGAGTCCAACACTTGCACTACAACAGGACTTGAGACCTAGTTTTACCCGAAAACAATCGGCTTGTACTAGGTTTAACCAAGAGTAAGTGGCTACACCTAGTTCTAACCGGCTAAAACTAGGTGTAGCCGCACTTCGGGTATTAGCCGTAACATATATACCTAACGTCTTACAAAAAAATTAAATGTTCTTACAAGTAGCATTTAAAAAAAATACTAAACTCTCTTACAGGGTCTTTGCTAAACCTTTCTTTGTTCCCTAATTTGAAACATACCTTATCAATTACAAAAATAATCATATGAAAACTTTTACAGTTTACAAGATATTTCAAATCAAATCAAATAAAATCAATTATTTGCAAGAACATGAGTGAATGTACACTACAATAATAGACCATCTATTGGTATTGCTTGTCCGTCATATCCTGAGTCTGACGGCATGCAAATAGTACAAATTTCTACGACTTTGGAATCATCACGTCAATACAATTTCCGTGCCTCCCTGTTCCAGGGTCCACCGACCTGGCCACCGCGGTCGAAGACGCCATCTTCGTCCAGGAGTGCGTCCCCGAGAGCCTCGACCTGAAGAAGAAGGTGTTCCAGAACCTAGACGCGGTGGTCGGGAACAACACCATCCTCTCCAGCTCCACCAGCACTACGCTGCCCTCGCTGTTCTCGGAGAACCTGAAGCATAAGTCACAGGTATATTTAACTTCATAACAACTAAGGCACGTTGGAGAGGAGGCCTATACTCAGCAGTGGGTGGACAAGGGCTGAAATGATGATGATGATAACAATTAAGGACATGAGTGCGATAGGAAAAATATATTAGAGTAGTTAATTGAAATTCAACTAATTCAAACCAGTAAAAACTGGTTACTGGATCACCTTACCCGAATCTCTATTCCCCTTGAACTATAATTTGTCGGTCTTCAAGTCGAGAGTGACCCGGTTTCCTCTAGGCAAGCGCGCTAGATCGTAGATTACAACGTTGCTTCTTGCATCGATACCCATCTGAACGAAAGTTATGACCCTCAGTAAGCCGTGACTCGTGATAATAATTTTTTTGAGAAATATTCATTGGCAAGTACGTCATGGCGGGCGCCCAGATCCTCCTGGAAACATGTTCTGGGATTTCATGGCCCTAACACATGTCAAATGTTAGACAAAAACAACCCATTGCCACACTCACTTAAAAAACGAATGACATTTTCTCCGTGTATTCCCCAGGTGATAGTATCCCACCCAGTGAACCCGCCCTACTACGTCCCCCTGGTGGAGATAGTCCCGGCCCCCTGGACCACGCCCGAGGTGGCTCGCAAGACCAGGGAGATCATGATCGAGATCGGCCAGGAACCAGTCTCGCTGTCCAAGGAGATCGATGGATTCGTGCTCAATCGGATTCAGTAAGTTTATTAATATTTTTAGTTAGAAGGAAACATCTGGACAAGAACAGCGCAAGACAGGGAATATTGGCGTAAGAGGGAGGAGGCCTATATCCTGCAGTGGGTCTCATTAGGCTAATGATGATGATGATGATGATTATTATTATTTTCTTGTAAGTAGTAGTAATACTAGAAGTAGTAGTGTAGTCAAAGGACAACTTTATGGAGATTTTTTAACCAGAGTAATATGTATTTATTTGCAACAAACTCCATGAACAGCATGCATTTATAAAAAAAATGTATTCTACGCACTACGCCACAGATGCTCAGTTTGACATTTATAACCTTTTTGCAAATAGTGCAGAATTTGCTTGCCTAATGAAAGAGAATACAAGTGTAGATATTGGGTTACATATTATTATAGCTTGACTTACCTACGTAGGTCAGGGGACTCTTTACTTCTAACGTCTAACGGTAATATGGTTGACAGACTGGTATGCGAGATACATAGGTATGTATAGGTATAGTTAATCCTATGTGTACCAACCCCAGTTTAGTTTTAGCCTGTTTAATAACCCCGCAGGCTGGCGGCTAGAGCGTTTAGCTATGCTTATGTGGCTATAATTAAGGATACACAACTCAGTTACCTACTATTTTATTAATCTATATTCTTCGTTTCCCTACAGATACGCGATCCTGAACGAGGTATGGCGGCTAGTGGACGCCAACATCGTGGACGTGGCCGACGTGGACAAGGTCATCTCGGAGGGGCTTGGCATGAGATACGCCTTCCTCGGCTCGCTGGAGACCGCACACTTGAATGCTGAGGGCATGAAGAGCTATATTGAAAGGTAACTAATATATTATATTTACGTATGTTATAGTACTAGGTACATCTTTCTATTTTTGTGGGTTTTTTACTAAGTCTCTTTTGGACATGTTTTTACCCAACTGGATCTTCTTGAGGAATTTATTCGGTATAAAATTATTTCTTCTACTAAGTACCTATGTGAAGCTGATGTTGATATTGCGATGACAATTTGAACAGGCTCTAACTGAAGTCATACATTATATTCAATATAGATGCAGTAGTGTAGCTGTAGTGATCGCGATGACGAAAATTATTATATTTTCAGGTATGGAGACACAATCCACAGTGTAAGCAAGACTATGGGCGAGATCCCGCGCATGACCCAAAGCAGGAGCGCTGACACCATCTGCAACCAACTAAATGCGATGGTTCCCATAGAGAAACTGCAGGAGCGCCGCGCTTGGCGAGACGCCTGCCTCACTCGCCTCTCACTGCTCAAGAAGGAAATGAACAAAACTTACAAAAAGTAAAGAATAATTATAGAAAGATGAGAAAAAATGATCGAATTTATTGTTATTGTTGACCATAAAATAAAATATGAATACTGAGTATTTTACATAGTTTTATTTTTATTGCCATCTAGCGGCGAGTAGTAGAACTTTCTTTGTCAGGAAGTGACGATTGCATACGAATTAATCGAATCGTACGCTGTATTGCTTGCTTCGTTTATAATATTCCCAACACTATTTTCAATTCTGCCACTATAATAAAATGAATCATAGAAATACATATTACCAGCATCAAAATTAAAAATCCTACGTTAGTTATATTTTATATTTTTACCTCACATCTAATACGAACAAAGGATTGTTGTGCATGCCGCATTATAGTGTGTAGAGTCAGCTTCAAATATTTCTAAAGAGGAAATCTTATCAAAGTTTAAAGTTGTTCAGTATAAGTACCTATTATCAGTTGATGTGCATCTTGAATGAAAGTTTTACCTTCATTTTGTGTTATATTTGTTACGACTAAAGCTAGGTGTTAGGCTAAAGTTGTTAATTTAAGTTTTTGGTCAATCAGAATATAATTTATTGTTCAACAGAGATCTTATAAAACAAATTGTTTCAACAGAGGTACAATTTTATTTACTATTGTTTGTATGTAACAAACAAATTTCCATGTAAGCCCTCTTAGCTAAGTATATAATAATATCATGACACTAACCTTGTATACTTTTCCATCTGGTATAAATTCAACCCATGCTCACAATATTTTGTATGTAACAGGTGAAACCACAGGGTGTAGAAGCTTATTTTTATGTGATGCTGGCAGCACTCTGACTAATCAAAATGTTTCCACGGTCAAGTCAAGAGTAAATTAAAAATAAACACTGTCAATTTCTGTCAGACATTTGCGCGATCTTTCATTTCATTCACAAAATATTTTATTTACTTCGGATTATACGATTTTGCTATAAAATTTAAAAACAACAGCTGCTTGGATTCCATTATTTGAAAAACACAATGTGAAACCTAGACACGTGTCGTAGAAACATAATAAAGCGTCGTATCGCCTTGATCTCATGACAAAAGGCCTTGCAGCACGCATAGATTTACGGACAATTTTTCAAATGTGTTGTTTTGATAGATAATGGATCCAAGAATGTGCAGAAAAATCAGTAGTAGTGAAAGTCTTCCAGACGGCGAAGATGAGGAGTTTGAAGTGTCGAACATCATCGCGCCTCAAGAGAGCGACGACAACTTCGTACTAGAGGGTAGTCCCGACCTGCAGATGGTGACATGGCTCGACGACGAACAAATAGAAGACCTAGACGAACAACTAGAGAGCTTGGAGCACCCCAACCTGTGCTATCACAGAGTAGACAGCGCAGACATCATATACAGGAGCAAGAAGAAAAAGTTCAAAATGGTTGGGAAGTATGTGATGGGGGATGTGTTGGGAGAAGGCTCTTATGGTAAAGTTAAAGAAATGCTAGATTCAGAGTCTCTCTGTAGAAGAGCAGTTAAAATACTAAAGAAGAGAAAGTTACGGAGAATACCAAATGGCGAGCAGAATGTACAGCGAGAGATTCAGCTTCTGAGGATACTTAGACATAAAAATGTGATAGAACTAGTCGATGTAATGTATAATGATGAGAAACAAAAGATGTATCTGGTTATGGAGTTCTGTGTGGGAGTCTTGCAGGTATGATTTACTTACCCTCATTTAGTATTTAATGTTCTTCCAATTTTAGTCTATGTCTTTTTGGCTCCCAATAAGCTTTTGTTTGTCTAGTATACTTAATTTATTGTATACCTACTACTTAGTAGGTTTTTAACACAATTGATTGATTAACTGTTAATTTCTTGGTATTAAGTAATTCATAATAACGGCTACACCAATCTCTATTTTACTATGCTTCTAAGCAGCATTATACCTTTTCAGACAATATGATCACAATAATTAATTTCACTATTTATGCTTACATATTTCAATTTGAAAGGAAAATTTTCATACACTAGTGCCCATTCTATTTATTTTGTATGAATAGTTTAGCTAGATGCTTCCAAAGATTAGTAATTGTATGCTCAACATCTGAAGGTTAGATCTGTGTATCTTTTGCTAATAACATTCTATTTTTACATCTTTTAGCGTCCAACATTACAAATGAATGCATTGTATGGAATACCTATTCAGTTCAGATTGTTATTGTAATGTTTATCTTTTATAAAAGATGCTCTTGTGAAGACAATTAGTCTTGAATTTTCCAATTGGCAACAAATCTTGACCTTGTTAATCACAACTAACATTTTCCCACAAAAATTTAAATTGAATATTGATGTAATTACTTATTTATTCTATATGACCATATACTACATCAACAATTACTAACACGGACTTAATGATAATGATCTTATAAATAAAATCATTTAGGGAGGGTGGGGGTGTCTTCGGTTTAGACTTTTGCATCATTAGAATAAAACAGGCAAGTTTTACTTTGATTTTTAATTATACTTGCATATAATTTACTAGCATACAAACATACAAATCTAAATGCCCTCTACATGTTATATTCTGAACATGAATGTGATTATTCCAGGACATGTTAGAATCAAGCCCGGGCAAGAAGTTCCCCCAGAGACAGGCGCATGACTACTTTACGCAGCTGCTGGATGGGCTGGAGTACCTGCACGGCCAGGGAGTAGTACACAACGACATCAAGCCCGGGAACCTGCTGCTCACCCTCGACCAGACACTGAAGATCACTGATTTTGGAGTTGCAGAGGTGAGTTATTGTTATAATATAAGTGAGTTATTGTCTCTAAGCTATCAAAAGGTATTTTTAAAACATAGAATTTAATATAATAAGAAGGTAATTTTGGACATAAAATTTAATATAAAAACATAGAATTTAAAAAAAGCTAGGTTCACTGTATAGGAAATACATATATGAATTGTAATATGTTAGCATCTATGAATTGTATAATATAACCTGTAATATGTTTTTGTTTGTGAACTACTAATAAAAAAAAAAGTATTTGCCCAAGAAAACTAATCTGCAAGGGAGCCATAACCCTCAGAAATGGGGCAATACAATTTGAGGAGGAGGATAGTATGTATATGTCTGTGACAAAAACCTGTTGAGCTGTGGTTATTTGTTTGATTTTTGTGTAATAGTTTTGATTGTCTATTGTTACTTTATCAATTCCACGGAAGAATCTAATTAAATACTTACCAGTGTATAAATACAAATTTCCTGGATTAATCAATCATTCAATATTATAATAATCCTTAGTAGTAGCTGGTAGAGTAAGTAAGTATATATACCCAATAATATTTTTTCACATATGTGTAATTTTTTTAATAACTTAGTTAATATTTTAAAAATACTTCTTTTAACATTAGACATTCGGACACTAGATTTCTCAAGTATAATAATTATTCTTCTCCTGAAATGGTAAAATCTGTTCAATTTGTTACTGTCACGATAAAACAAAGTATTTTTCTGATATTACCTACCTGGTTTTTTTTGTTTAACTCTATTCTGGAGAATAGAAATAACTGACGTCATAGGTTCATAGAAAAATAGGTAAAACGATTCTTGTCATGTATTATGTATGTTATCACAAGCTATCAAGTAGTGATTTAACTTGTTGTTGTTTCATAACAATAATCGCAATATAATGATTCCTGTAGCTAGAGATCTGATAATATATTTATACTTATTATATAGCTGTAGAGGATTCTACTTCAGCAAAAATCTTTAACCTTTGCCCAATTAAAAAAAATCTTAAAGTTTGATGATTATGACAATTTTCACTTCTATTTATGTACCTACTTATTGTAATAGACAAAGGAGACTAAAAAACTTATTTCTCTGAACATATAATATTGTGCAGTGTAATGAAACATGACAGTTAGAGAGTCATTAGTAACAATAAATATTTAATTACCTTTTAAAATCTTCACTGAACTATCTATATGTGTCAACTGTCTCTAAGGGTCATATGCAAAGGTAAATGAAGCCATTAAAAAGGCGGGGCATATAATCTAATTTAATTTTAGCTCATTCACTGGATGAATACCTGGTTAATTAACCAGTCTAGCCAATTAGATTTCATAAAGCCAACAGAATAATAAGAATTGCATATTTATGGATTGTTAAGTTAATGAGGAATATTATAATGATGTTGTTTTTTTTATTCTGATTGTTAACTCTCATATGGAATACTTTAATAAGTAATATTAAAATAAAGGATAAACAATGATTTTAGTTAATCACTTTTAATGGTGTAACAAGTGAACAAGTAAAAAAATAAACAAAGATTTTGATCTTTACTTCCAAAAATAAATTTTTGAAGTGAAAAAGGTACAAATATGTTTTCTTTTGGATATATGTACATACTTATAGATATAATTTGTCTTTTCAGGCACTAGATATGTTTTCGCCGGAAGATACCTGTCTGAGAGGGCAGGGGTCGCCTGCATTCCAACCGCCGGAAATAGCAAACGGAGCTAAGACTTTCTCAGGAACCAAAGTAGATATATGGAGCAGTGGAGTTACTTTGTGAGTATTTATCTATTATACTCATAAATATACATAATTGTGTTAGGTATCAGGTCGGCTGATGGTCATTTATATTAGCTGTGATAAAGAACTATAGCTTATTCTTAAAATAAAGTGCCAAAAACGTTTAATTTGAGCTTTACCTAAATTCTAAATTTAGAGCACACAATGCAAGCTGATATTTTGTTCTTCTTATCGAATGAGAGCGGCCAACTCTCTTGTCGAGAGTTTATCAAGCCTCCCTAAGGGCCTCTGAAAAGGATTAACGACTGCCGTACTAGATAAAAAGCCGAGACCTACAATTTAACGTATCGTCCGACCCACGGAACACGCTTTTCGGTCACCCATCCAAGGACTGACCGCGTTGACCTTTGCTTAACATTGGTAATCGCATGCGATTGCTTCCGCTAGCTGAGCTACGGGCGCTACTATTTTGTTTACAATCAGGTACCTTACATTCATGATCATAACGAAAACAACTCTGCAGAATGTACAAAGAATTTGATATTGAATAGATTTTTAAAAAGCTGGGTTTACAAATAAGCGAGTGTGGCGTAGCGGTTCCAGTGTGTGCTTTTCATTCAGACGCACCCGGGTTCGAATCCGGCCCTACACCAATGACTTGTATTTTCTAGTTATGTGTGGATTTGCACTCGCTTAACGGTGAAGGAAAACATCGTGAGGAAACCGACATGTTTGAGGACCACAATATCCGAGGACATGTGTCTTCCGTGGAAGGACCTGGGCGCCCACCACGATGTATCTGCCCAAGAAAACTCCCCTAGCGGATTAATTCTGCGGGGGAGTCACGACCCTCAGTCATGAGGAATACGACTCAAGAGAGAGGGTTTACAAATGTACCTACCTAGTTATGTTGAAGACAAAAAGTGTAATGATAAAATAATTTAAATCATGACGATTTGATTCAAATCTATCTGATAAATCTTAGATAAAAACCATTAAAAACATTTTAGTTCAAATACGGAGCTACTTAAAAAACTCAACCTTTGATCTTTGCTCTGAGAATAGAAATCACAATGTGCTGTAAATTATTAAAACACCTATATTTTTGCTAGCGTGTTCTCAAGTTTAAACACGGGTGAAGTTTTCCTCTATTTAAAGGCATATATAATGTATGGAATATTCCTTTAGATGTGTTACTCATATTGAATGCATTCTTCATACAATATAATCTGAAGGTATATGAGTCACTGGGGCTGACTAACATTTAGGTCGCAGTGAAATTGACCTGAATTCACATTGTTAAGGAATGAAATATATTTGTATAAATAAAGATAAAGATAAAAACTTTATTAACCTTATGGTATCGCACCATATAGGGCAAGTCAGAATACAATCCAGTTCTTAATGTGTAAACTTATGTAATACTTATATAATATATCAACTATTTTAACATACACGACAGAAGTTCAATTAAAGAGTTGAAATGAAGATTCTACTAGTGCTAGGTTCATAAATTCTTTTAGACTGTAAAATGGATTATCTTCAAAGAATTGTTTTAATGATCTCCTGAATTTCGTGGTTGACAATTCGATGACTTTTGTCGGAAGCTTATTAAACATACATATTTTGTTGTACAATCCTTGTTTTTGTGCTTTCACTAATCGATTGCATGGTTTCTTTAAATAATTCTTTTTTCTTGTATAATATTTTGGGTTTGTAGCCAGTAGGATCTTTTCGTCATACATTTCCAACAAGCAGTTAAATATATATAATGATACAACAGTCATAATTTTATTATTTTTGAAGTGTTGTTTTACAGAGGTCCTTTTCTTTAGTCCTAACATAGTTCTCAAGGCTCGTTTCTGTGCTCTCATCACTTTAATGATATCTGTTGCATTTCCCCACACGGTAATCGCGTATCTCAATCGGGCCTGTATATAGGCATGATAAACTGTTAAAAGAGTTTTCTTGTCCACTAACCTCTTAAGTTTCAATAATGCATAACTAGCACTGGCTAAGCTTCTACATAACTTAGTGATGTGTGCAGAATGACTGAGTGTATAGTCAACTGTATACCCTAAAAATGTGTTTTCCTTTACAGTAGCCTCTCCTTTGCCTCCCTTTTTTGAGTAATAATGCATTACAACACTCTTATCGGCGTTGAGAATAATCCCATTTGCGCAGAACCAGTCCTTTAAAATATTTTTTGCTTCTAGTATTTTCTTATCTAAATTTACTTTGTCCTTATCACTTATTCCCACATGTGTGTCGTCTGCAAATAAACTAACATATGTCCAATCTGGCATTGCATTCACTATGTCATTTACGTAAATTAGGAATAGTACAGGTCCTAGTACCGAACCTTGCGGTACACCTATATCCATATGACATGTGGATGATTTTACATCATTTATGGATACCACTTGATTTCGGTTACTTAAATAGGTTCTCATCATACTCAGTTCTGGCCCTTCAAATCCGTAATATTCTAACTTTCTAATTAATATATCGTGTCGTAAACAATCGAATGCTTTCGATAGATCGCAATATATACTTGCACATTTTTTCCTTTTGTCTAGAGATTCGATTATATAATAAATTACCTTTCTTATTGCCATTTCAGTGGAACGTCCTGACCGAAACCCAAATTGCGAGTTTGTAAATAAATCATATTTCTCGAAATGGCTTATTATTCTCTTTTTAATAATAGTCTCCAGTATTTTTGACACTGTAGGCAGTATACAAACGGGTCTATAATTTCCTAGTTCTGTATGTTCGCCTTTTTTGTACAGAGGAATAACTTTTCCAGGTTTTAAGCAGTCAGGAAATGTGCCTTCTTCTAAACAGCCATTAATTACTAGGTGTAATAGTTCTAATAGATAATTGTTCGATAGGATGAGTTCTCTTAATGTCTTAGAATTAATTTCAAAAATGTCAGGTGATGTCTTCTGTTTCATGTTTTTTACAATTGTCACTAGTTCTTGTACGTCTACCGAGTCAAATTTTATCTTATTCATTGTTTTAGGCTTCATGTTCAAATATTCTAGGCATTTTTCAACATTTACATTGATATTTCCTGTTAGTTTTTTTGCGATGTTAACAAAAAAGGTATTAAAAGCGTCTGCTATATCTTTGTAATTATCTATTTCTTGACCATTTTCAGTTTTTATCTTCTTTATCTCTTTCTTTTTCTCCTTCTTTTTGTTATATTTCACTTGTTCATTTACTATGTTCCAACTTTCCTTTATTTTGTTTTGTGACCTTTTGATTCTCTGTCTGTATTGTAAGCTTTTTGCCGCTATAAAGCATTTCTTAAGTGTCTTTTTATACCTCCGTATACGAACAATGCGTTTATTACAAGGTAATTCTTCTTGTAAAAGTACCATTTTTGCCAAATTGTTTTTTGAAATTTCTATTCCTTTTGTGGTCCATTTTCTGGATACATCATTTCTACAACTCTTTGTTTTTGGAAAAGCAATCTCATAACAGTATTTAATCGCATCCTGTAGAATCCTCATTCCCACATTCCCACATTCCCGTAAATATACATATATTCAATTGTATTGATTGAAAATATAAATGCTAATAGATTGTTGATAGGAAAATCTTGAGCTGTGATAAAAGATAAATTAATGAGATGGTTGGGTAACTATTAATATATTTTTATATATTATTGTGTTTATGAAATGCAATAACAAAGTATATGTCGCAAGTCTGATAAAAAGTAGTTTGCCAAGTACAATGGCATTTAAGTTTGCAGTGTTTTTTTTATTTGAAAGCAGAATGACTGAAAAAACATGTTATCTCTACACCATATTCGAAGACCTACTTAAATCACAACCAAACTATATTATGTATCACATGCTAAGCCATCCTATCCCACCTCAGTTTCTCTAAATCTTTATTTTAACTTCGTAGTAGATAGAAGTACCTAATATGTTCAGTATTTTTGCTTCTTGTTTTTCGTTAACTATTGGGAAGTATCCGGCCCTACACCATTGACTTGTATTTTCAAGTTATGTGTGGATTTGTACCCGCTTAACGGTGAAGGAAAACATCGTGAAGAAACCGACATGTTTGAGGACCATATGTATATATGCCCAAGAAAACTCCCCTAACAGACTAATTCTGCGGGGGAGTCACGACCCTCAGTCATTAGGAATACGACTCAATAGAGAGATTGGGTATTTTTAACATAAAATATATCCATAATATGAGAGATACATATATGTATAGTTGTATACCAGTAAATATGCTAAGAATATGTAGGTAAGATGGCTCAATCCATGTTTGTTATCAGATACAACATGACGACGGGTCGGTACCCGTTCGAGGGTGCCAACGTGTACCGCCTGCTGGAGGCCATCGGTCGCGGCTCGCCGGCGCCTCCGCCCGCCGCGCTGGGGGCTCCGCTGGCGGCCCTGCTGGCTCGCATGCTGCAGCGGGAGCCGCATCTGCGACCCACCGTGCACGAGATCAGGAAGCACTCGTGAGTATTTATGAATAACTAGTGGGGCTTCACTCGCATTAAGAAGTAAAACTTGCATCCCCTATTTCACCCCTTTAAAAGTGGCATTTCCAAAAAACCTTTTTTAGCGGATGCCTACGTCATAACATCTATTTTCATTCCAAACTTCAGCCCAATCCGTCCAGTGGTTTGGGCTGTGCGTTGATAGATCATTATATCAGTCAGTCAGTCAGTCACCTTTGAGTTTTATATATTTAGATTACTAGAATAATTCTTTCTTGAACATACATAATAGGTGTTGCATTAGTACATACAAAACATTCAAGTGGACCCATAGCTATTTTTTTTAAAGATTTATGTTTACAAACAAGCAATAATTATGTTTTAGAATGGAACGAGCATACTATTAGCAACACCCATTAAAAAATAATTCTCATTCACTTTGAGGATATATAGACGCTACCACTGAGATGTTCTCAATAGGATTATACCTCTCTCTCTGTGAGTAGTATCTCCTCATGACAGAGGGTCGTGACTTCTCCGCAGAATTAATTCGTTAAGGGGAGTAATGAAAAAAGTAAAGGATTATATAGATGTGTGAAACTAGATGTCAAAATGGGCTACTTCTATGTTCAGTGTCATTACTAAGATTAATTTATGAGTATTACAATGATGTAATTCTTGAATGTGCTAGCATTGTAGTAGAACATGACACACACTTACTGGATGGACATATGTAGATGTTCAAATATTATGTCCACTTACGTTCTAAAAATAACCATTTCATGGTTTATGTTTAGCATGAGTATAGTATTTGTTCATTGAATTTGTATATTTTACTCAAAATTATTTTACAAGCCACTCAAATCGAAATACAATAGGTGATTAAACATGCAAACTGCCTTTTCGCGGAAGCTTTCCGTAATTATTTTCACAATCATTTACATAAAATAGTAAACAAAGCAATAATAAAATGCGATGACACAATGAACTCGCAACCTTGGCAGTTGTCACCATAACTTATTCAGCGATATAAAAAATATGAGTTTATTTAATTCATTAATAGCTGATAATGGGCTTATCGAGTTATAGAAGGGTCAGTGTATTGCGGCCGGGTCAATGAATTGAAGCTAAATCGATAAGTAGGTGTCACTTTTTTCAAGACGAGATTTGGATATCAATTTTTTTTTATCAATTCAGTAAGATACTTTAGTTTCCATGTCATTACTGTTCAGTATCTCGAAGGCATTTTCATCGATATTCTTCTGTGACTGAATTCACTTCAGTGACTACGGAGTACAGACTAAAATTATGTACATTTATATCTCAAACTAGTAGCGCCTGCTGTTTCACCCGCGTTATTCCGTTGAAAAAGTAGCCCATGTGTTAATCAAGGGTTTAATCTACATCCATACAAGATTTCAGCTGTTTCAGCGTGATACATATGAGTGTATGTTTGTAAAACATGTATATATTGTTACGGGATAGGGGGCTGTTTTTAAGGAAAAACACAATGCCTTAATTTATTGCCTTTAATTCGACGATATTGTCACACACACCTACGTAGAGACTACGTAAAACACTAAACACACACGTTACTTCACAGTACTTCACTATGAACTTTCACACACGTACTATCGCTTTAGTATCGCTTGACTGTTCGCCTCGATCGCTTGATTGAAACTGTCCTCTGGCCCGAGCTGCGCCTGTTTATATATCGGTAAGAAACTTCTCGAATGCTTTTGTATTACTTGTATCAAAACAGAACCATAAATCTTTTGTCATGCAAATTAGGTAGGTGAGCGCTTGATGTAAACAAGGTAATAAAATCATTGTTATGCAAATTAGGTTCTTTTGTGTTACGCTTAAAATGAAGGGTCGAAATCTCTGGAACGCAATTAAAATGTGGTAAACAACTTGTTTATGTGTACGCGTAGGTAGGCCGGTGGTAACGTGAACCTTCGAGAATCGTCGCGGCGCAACACTACCCCCTCCTTAGACGTGCTCGTCCCGAGCACCATTGTCTCCATGGTATCTCGCCAGCCGGTCCACGTGAACGATCTTAGGTCCGCCTCGCTGGCCCTTCTGTATCCGGAATGTGATGTCGTTGATCTTTGTCACCACACGATACGGTCCATCCCATTTAGCTTGTAATTTCGGTGACTTGCCCTTGCTGCGGACGGGATTGTGTAGCCACACCAAGGACCCTTCAGAAAATCCGGGGTTGTTCAGCTTTCGGTCGTATCGAGTTTTCATTTTCTCGGACGATTGTCGGCCAGAGTCTCGAATGTGTTCATAGATGTCATTCATCTTGCTCCGAAGGTCACTCGCATACTCTGTCATGGTACGTGGAGAGTCCGGCGGGATACCAGTTATCAAATCCGCCGGCACTCGTAATTCTCGCCCAAAATTCGCGAAAGCTGGAGTCACATTTGTGCTTTCGTGAACTGCACTCCGATATGACAGTAAGAATGGCTGAATGTGTTTGTCCCAATCTCGTTGCTTGCTGTCAACCACTTTAGCCAAATATCTCTCCAGTGTTTGATTAAACCGCTCCACCATGCCATCAGACTGCGGGTGGTAAGATGTGGTCCTAGTTTTGTGAGTACCCATTACTTTACACGTCTCTTGGAAGAGTTGAGACTCGAAGTTTCTACCTTGGTCGCTGTGAATCTCTAGGGGTACTCCGAAACGACAAAACACTTCATGGACCAGCTTATCGGCTATTGTGGTGGCTTCTTGGTTTGGGATAGCGAAGACTTCAGGCCACTTAGTGAAGTAATCCATGACAACCAGGAAGTACTTGTTGCCACTCTCAGAGACAGGGAAAGGTCCAGCGACATCCAGCGCTATACGTTCCCATGGCGCTCCTACGTTGTAAAGCTTCAATGCTCCTCTACTCCGAGTATGTGGGCCTTTCACTGAAGCGCAACTGCTACATTTCTTAACCCAATCTTCCACGTCGTCCCTGCAGTTGATCCAGTAAAATCGCTCCCGTATTTTCAACAGGGTTCTTTTTACCCCAAGATGTCCTTCTGAGTATCCTTCCTGGTAAAGTCGCAAGACATCAGGCACCTTCACTTTAGGAACAATCATTTGAAGATGGCAGTGATTTCCACGAGCGTTCTCCCATCTTCGGCACAATACGTCTTCATGGAGCACGAGGCTGTCCCATTGCGCCCATAAACTCTTGGTCACTACGCTCATCCCTGCGACGTCGCTCCAAATCGGCTTAGTGTTTCCGGATTCCATCCAGTCCAGAATTGGTTTGATGTCGACGTCCTCTTGCTGAGCTGCCTGGATCGTCTCCTTCCATTCGTCGCTAAGGTCTGTCTTCAGCATTTTAACTGATATGGCCTCCTTGTTCTCCTCCTCATAGGGTCGATCTTCCTCAGACGGTCTCCTCGCAACGGCGTCCGCATTTCCGTCCTTCGCTTGCGAGCTCGATGTAACCAAGACCTTCGTGGTTTTATCAGAACCAGCCAGCCCTTGCTCCACAGTCCTGGTGCTCACTCGTTCCTCTGTTACTGGTTTACGCCACGATCCATCACGCTCCACCCGTACATCTGGAGTTCGATTCGACTTGGGGCAATTGCGGCTCAAATGTCCCCTAACGTGGCAATGGTAACATTTGGGAGCTCCTCTATTGTAGTACGTCGGCGAACACCTAGGAGTTCCTCGATTGTAGTACGTCGGCGTTGTCACATTCAATTCCCGGATGTGCTCAATGCGATGGTTCTTTCGTACGGCCTCCACCTCCAGCGCATGTACCAGGGCATTCTTCAAGGTCTGGTGGTGCCCAAGTGTCACGATAGATTTCACTTCTGGATCTCGAATACCACTGATAAACTCCTGTACCAGAAGTGTATCCACCAGCTCCGGCGCGGACTGGTATGCCTTGCGCACCATCCTCTCGACTTCCAGAGCCCACTCCTGCAGGGTCTCTTCGCGCCGTTGTACGCGATCTTTCAGCTGAGCACGGTATACGTGTTCCAGGTGCGCATCACCATAACGACGTTCCAGCGCCTCCAGAAGAGTGTTATAAGTTACGTCTTTGCCCAGTGCTTCCAGAACTGACAGGGCCTGGTCACGAAGGCCTACTATAAGTGCAGTCATTGCTTGTTCTTTGTTCCAGCCGTTGGCTCTCACTATGGCGTCGAATTGTATCTTGTAAGCGGCCCAAGACGACATCCCGTCGAATGGTGTGATCTTGAAGCCGCTGGACGCTGAGACTGGAGCAGCAGCAATGATTGATCCCTTTTCAGTCTTAATTACCTGAAGGGACCGTTGAACGTTAGCAATCTGCAGCTCCGTCTCGTTCAACCTCTCTTCGTGTTGGTCCAACTTCAGGTTTATCTTTTTCAGGTCCTTTCCCAGCAGCTCCTGTATTTCTTCTAAGCGTCTCGCTTGTTCTTCTTGACGTCTTGTTTGTTCCTCTTGCTGCTGAGCTTGTTCCGCCCGAATCGACTGCAGCATACTCTCTTGGCGTTTTGCTTGTTCTTCTTGGCGTTTCGCTTGTTCTTCTTGGCGTTTCGCTTGTTCTTCTAGTTGCTGAGCTTGTTCTGCCCGAATCGATTGCAACATGTTCATCAGCATCGACAAGTCCATGGGGGCAGATGCAGCAGGGCAGGCGGCCGGAGTATCAGTCACGCTCTCTGACGGGGGCTCTCCCATCTCTTCGGCAGGCAGTTCACGCCTGCTGTCCATACTTTCGCGGCGGCGCGCCTGCTCCTCCGTCCGACGAGCTTCTTCCCGACGTTGGTTCCTCGTGCGCACTGAGTCGTCATCCAAAGGCAAGAGAGGCATTTTGCTTCCTAATCCCACTTCTGACACCAAATGTTACGGGATAGGGGGCTGTTTTTAAGGAAAAACACAATGCCTTAATTTATTGCCTTTAATTCGACGATATTGTCACACACACCTACGTAGAGACTACGTAAAACACTAAACACACACGTTACTTCACAGTACTTCACTATGAACTTTCACACACGTACTATCGCTTTAGTATCGCTTGACTGTTCGCCTCGATCGCTTGATTGAAACTGTCCTCTGGCCCGAGCTGCGCCTGTTTATATATCGGTAAGAAACTTCTCGAATGCTTTTGTATTACTTGTATCAAAACAGAACCATAAATCTTTTGTCATGCAAATTAGGTAGGTGAGCGCTTGATGTAAACAAGGTAATAAAATCATTGTTATGCAAATTAGGTTCTTTTGTGTTACGCTTAAAATGAAGGGTCGAAATCTCTGGAACGCAATTAAAATGTGGTAAACAACTTGTTTATGTGTACGCGTAGGTAGGCCGGTGGTAACGTGAACCTTCGAGAATCGTCGCGGCGCAACAATATATTAGTTAGTAGCATATAAGATATGAAGTAGGACAAGAACTACCATTTTTTTTTATAAACCTATGCTGCCCCTCTCCTGGGCAAAGGTCTCCCCCAACTACCTCCATGCGTCCCGGTCGAAGGCTTCCTCACGCCAGGCACCTCGAAATCGGTCTGATATAGGATTAAAATCTATACAAAAAGTTCTGCTTCCGACAACAAACCATGTGGTTGGTCAAGCCTATTAATCCGTTTGAATTACATATTTCTTTGCTTCCATCCTTGGGGAAGATCTCCAGTATCCGACACACAAGCTTCAGCTTAGTTTGGGACTGAAGGTCAACCTCTGGGATGGATCCACTGATGTTTCATGAACATATTATATTATTTTTGTGTCACCTACACATTGTTTTTTGTTAACTTTAAGAAATAAAGATATTTGAAAAGTCCCCTGGTTTCCTTCCAGCTGGGTGCAGGCGCGGCCGGCGCTGGAGGCGGGCGAGCGCCTGGTAGCGCCCCGCTCGCGGCGCTCCGACGAACTACACTCGTCCACCGTCATCCCGTACCTCATGGAGCGCAATTACGGCGCGCCGCACGACTACATCACCGAGCGGGACTTGCGACATGGTTAGTATAATTATTACTTACTGTAGGAAAAAAGTTCTTCTGGAGTTCTATTTAACCTCCGATCTCGAATCGAGACTCCCTCGAAAAATAATTTGCTAGGTGAGTTTGTTAAAGCTGGTAGAAAATGGTACGCGCGGATCCTTCCACGGAAGTTACATTTTGTGTACTACGCACAAAAATCTGTAAGATTTCAGATGAATTTCAACAGCCTAGTATTTGAGTACCAGTTGTACAAATCGATGTTGTTGAAAGTTCGCGCAATACGCCCCATAGTTCTCCAATTTCATAATATTTATACGATTGTGTTTTTGCAAGCAATAGGTAGTTGGTCTTAATTTGATGTATATAATATTATACAGCTAATGCATGATTCAATTCGTCGTATCATTTTTCTTCACTTCATTTGTCTATGTACCTCTTTCTAATCCTAGATGTCAGTGATACTAAGTCCACATGAATATTGCAGAGTCCGCCGCCATGTCGGGCGGTGCTTGGCCGGTGAGAGCTCGCGTATGCTCCATGAGCTAGGTTCGTTGCATGCGCGTGTACTAACCACGCGGTGCGCGTGCGAATGCCTCTTTTAACACCCGAACCAAGCAAAATATTTGTACAATACAATTCATTTATTGATAACTTCATAATTATAGGTCAATTATTAATATTAAGTCAACAGTAATTCAACAATTATAGTAATCATAATTTAGCCGATTCGCTCTACATATGAATTTATACCTATTCCTTGCAAACTTTTAAGATTTCTTTGGATTTCATTGAAACTCACGTTTTAAATTAAAATAAAAGTTTCAAAATCTTTGTGACCATTTTACTAAAATTCTCCTAATTTTAGATTAAAATCAATCTAATTTGAGTTGTCAGTCAAATAGATATACGAACCCAGAGTGGCAAACAAACGCTTGTGCCGGCTGGTGCCGTTGTACTTTAGACCATTTTTTCTTCAGTCGATTATTTTATTTGATAATCGGTTACGTCATGATTATTTGGCCCTCCTTCGATTTCTAGTACTGCTTGGTAACACGAAACGTATTAACCAAGAAGAAAAAAGTACCTAACATTCAATTATGTTCCATGTTCGCGTTTTTACTAATTTTTCCTTTTGTCTATCTACTAATATAAATAAAATGAAAACGTTCTACTAATGTTGCAAAAAGCTTTGTTTCCCCAACTAACCGCATACAGCGAAAATGTGCCGATAAAAAGCTGACTCACGTTTATTTATAAACTAACAACACATATATTATAAAAGGATAAGCTATAAGCCGAGAGCGGCAAGATAAATGTGTTTGGGTTTAATAAATATTATAAACGAATTATTTATTTCCAAGTCAGCACTATGCTATCACAATATCCTCCTTCAAATTCAAAACGGCCAAGTGAGTGAGTGTTAGTGCGCTAGGCAAAAATCATAGCTGATAGAACTGACGTATAGACATATTAAACTATAAGAGACGGTTAAAAAAATCTTTTGGTCAAAAATTAGCAGGCCAAACAAAACATCCCTATTGCAGAGGTCATCCAGAATCTAAATAATTATTAGCATATTACGGCATTTACCAAACTTATCAGACAAGTTGATTATATTCTTCATAAAAATGCTAACCGTTTACATGTTCCCCTTGCAGAGCTAGGTGACGGCGGGTCCCGCACGATGTCCACAGCGGAGCTCTCAGACGGGGAGTCCTCGCAGCGCAAGCGTCGCTGGCACTCCTCCTGCGGCCGCCTCCCCTCCTGCCGCCTCACGTGATCCAACCAACCACCGCCACATGTCTCTAGGTACTGCTACCTGTATTCCCTGTCTACATCATATTTACTAATGTAGGTAAAATGGCAACTTTTGCGAAGATTTAAAATGGTGAAACCTTTTTCATTGCCGTTATTTTTGGGTTTAAACATAAAAGTAACAAGAAAGGTTTCATCAATGTTAAAATTTTGGCGAAAATTGTAATTTGAAACTTCTAACATACAGCTACTGTTCTCAAGGCAAAAATGTATCGTTTGAAAACCAATCAGCCAATCAAATATGCATAATTTGAGACAATTTTGATCAATGATCGTGATACTAGGCAAACAAAAAAGTCCAAAGATTGTATGATTGGTGGATTCGTTTTTAAATAATACTTTTTCGCCATGAGATGTCACATCAAATTAACGTCTTATAGTTCATCTTGTTGTGGTCATTGTTTTGAGCGTGGAATTTATATGTCACCAAGTGTGAAACTGAGAAAGAATTATTAGAAATTTGAGTCGATATGCGCAGAAATCTTTTTATTGAATAGGAAATTATATGCAGGTTTGTTAATCTGCACATTATCGCATCAATCTTGGTGACTCGTACTACGCGCGTATATCTAATTTTGTCACGTCATCACAATTTTACCAGGCGATCATAATTTATGCAAATATACTTTCCTACTAGTTTTGTTAGTATGGAAGCATTTTGTTTGCAAACAATTTTTTTATATCATGAATTATATATTCTTATTTTAATTTTAAATCACATGTTCTTTTTACCCATGTCTGTGCGTTATCACTAGTTATATTTCTGTTTTATTTTTGTGTTCATATAATTTACTAGTTATTCTTTGCTTCTGTTTATTTTGTAAACATGTATGGATACGTTTTTGAAACACATTTGTACTTAATGTGCTCGGATTGTTTGTGTGACGATTGATTGAGTATTTGTTGATTATGTAATATTCTGGGGATATTGGGAAGACGGAGTTGATGAATAGTAATTATCACCTTATTCATTTTCACCTGAAAATCATACACCGTTTTACTTATAAAAGATACTGGGCTACCGCGGCTTCACCAGCGTTGTTTCATGATAGAAAGTAACATAAATCCTCTTGGGACTCGGTACTACCACCATACCAAGAGTCGCGACAAACGTCGCTCTGGTATGACGCGAAATAAAACCAAACATGCTTTCGCTTTTTTAGAATGGTGATAGTAAATAAAGCTAATGATTCAACAACTGATTACTTGATGAGAAAGTCAAACGATATCAAGTATCATTAAATATTATATATATTCTGTCTGCCTGTATGTACATATATAACACAATAAATAAATTAAATCTTCATCACTTTCCTTTCCCAAAATCTCCCGTTATGCCTCTACTTGTTCATACGCCATATAGCTCGAATCTCTTACACCCTTCCAACTGGCAACGAGTTTAACATAAACATACATACATGTACATACATAGTACGTAAATTATTATCTATAGCTATACGTGTTGTTACTAGCCATAATATATGGTCGAAATATCGAATACTATGTAGTTCCTGTCACTTTGATCAGCTTATATACCACATATGATAGGACGAATATCCCGAGTATAAAATGATATAAAGATGGTTCTAGTGTAGAATGTATGTACTAACATCTGGTATTTTAATTTCCAAATATTACTCGGGAGTTCGTTGTCACGGTGTTTAGTGATAATCAAAGTTAACATCTTGTTTTGGATTGTGAACCTGAGGAACAGTCACTAAAATAATAATTAATAAAATAAATATAAAATAATAATAATTTTTGTTAACTAAATGCTTAACCGACTTCAAAAAAGAAGTAGGTTCTCAAATCGACTTAATGTTATTTTGTGGATGTGATAATCTAAAATAATAATAATAATAAATAAATAAATATATAATAGAATAATATTATTTGTATTACTCTTACGTACGTTTAATTCTATTCAATCACAATTTTCTATTATAAAGTGGTCCTGATTCACAACCAAAACCAGAGTTAGCGATACAAACCAATTTTTGGTAAACCCATATCCATATAACTACTAAAAATGCCAGTTACTGTACAATCGACTGGCATTGACCGATTCAATGTAGCAATATTGTAAATTGATAACATTAAAATAGAAATGGCAATAAAACATCGTATATTTTTGTATAAAATTATCATTTTAATCCCAATAAGCGCTTTGCCAATCATGCCGTTATATTCATAGAAAGTAATTCGATAAATTTAGCAACACCTATTATGTACGTAAACTTTAACAACGATACTATAGTAAATCACATGGGTTTTTGTGTTAATTCATGATTGTGTAGTACAACATATGGGACTCAAAACATGCGCACACGTACTTTTTCATTTTATGTAAAGGTGACTGCAGTTAAAATTTTTCTTACAAGATATTTACTCAATATGTGTCAGCAATGACATGATCAGGATTTTGTACTCTTTTTTCTTACTAGAATGTTTTGAAAGTACCTTTGTAAATAATGTACAAGAGCAAGGAAACAAAATCTGACACAGCGAATTTCTTGTATGATTAGTGTTGACTGCATTTTCCTATCATTCTTGTACCATGATCCAAGTACTCCCAAAGAGCCCAGTTTAAAGTCACACAAGATGTCGGGACGGGGCCTCACTTTATGTAAATTTTGTGTATGCATGTAATAGATATAATTTAGTGTTAGGCATAATAACATTAACAGTTTGAATATTTCAATATTTCTGTGTTAGGTTAATTCTATTCTATCACCTTGATGTCGACGTTTCGAAATGCAATTTAAAGATCAAACCCAAAAATCAAAAGTTTGTCCTGTTTTGCTTAATGTTTGCATTAAATGTGTATTATTTAGTCGTGCAATAACGTAGATCAGTGGGATGCTAATAACTAGTGTTTAGATTTTACTGCGTGCTTGGAACATCCATTACATTGATCGACTGATGATGAATAAAAAATGTTTGAATATTATGATAGTTATCATTATTATCTTTTGACTTCTTCGGCTCAAAGAGTTTCGCTCTTATAGGTGGAGCTGTTTTAATTCTTCTGCGTATTTTATTTGCTTTGTGTGGAAGGCACCTCCTTTACGATGGTTTTTACCCAAATACGTAACTTACCCAAGCAGCAGCAATGCAGTTGATCTAAGTTGTCGAAGTTTCAAACACGCAGATTTATGTTTTTAGTTGTAGCCATATTTAATGAGATTACTGCAGACGATCTCTTGTCGCCAAAGGCGTTTTCTGCAAAAGTATTTAATTTTTGTATAGGTAATTCAGTGTTCTTGAAGTATTTGTTAAAGTGAGGTCGAAACTGTTCAAATATGTGTAACGCTTCACAACGGATGTATGTTTAGTGCCTGAACTGATAAAATAACAAAAGATGAAAAAAATCAGAGAATATTAAATATATTGTAAATAAAAGTCGAAAGTTATATTGTGAAAATATGTTTTCTTTATAATCTTAATTTACCTATGAATTTAAGTGTTTTTATTCGTAAGTAGTTTAGTAAGAACTAGAATAATCAGTATCTCTTCTTACAATAGTAACCTAGATTTGTATGACAAGTAATAGAAGATTGACTTGTATGTATGTTCCACTTGTGGCTGAAGTAGAGTGAAGTGCAGACCACAAGAGCTTCCGGGACATCAAGTATGTTCTTTCACTGGGTCACTGCAAACTGGCCACTAGTCACTGTAAACACGATAGAAATTTAATCAAAGGAATTGTGTTTTTGTGGTAAAATTTTAACAATGAAATCTCGGGTTGGCATGGCAACTTTTTTATTTTGTTTTTTATACCCTCATTGATTTAATCACTATTGATTTAATTTAAGCAACATGCATCACGTATGGTAGATTAATGCTAATTTTATATAGTGTTATTGCCTAGATTACTTAATCACCATCCAAAAGGAATTAAGTATGTAGGTAGCACTTGCGTACCTATTTATTTGATCGAAGCGAGATAACTTGATGTTTTGTGTGATATATGATTCACTGTTTTTTTTTCGCCAGTATGTAATGAAAATAAACATTTACATCCATTACCCTATTTAGATATTAAAATATGATAAGTGAGATGTAAAATAATCGTCTCAGACGTAAACAAACAATTACTGCGCTCTTCAACTTGGATTGACGTCAAGAGACCATTGACTGAATATTATTATTGTTAGGTATAATATAATACCTATACCTACGAGATTGCATCAAATGACTTTTAAATCGATTGGAAATATAAATAAACGTTTGGTAAATATAATTGCTGATTAATGACATTGTTGTGTTACATGTGATGGAAATAAACCAATTTTTTATATGTTTAGGTGCTATGTTTGGCATTTACGGTAATGAAATAGATGGAATCGTATTTATCTGAATGGGTAGCAAAGTTATGATCATACATAAGCTTGTAACCTGTTTCGGTAGGTGGGTATTTGTTCAAATGACTTTTAAAAACTTATGGGTACCTAATTATTTATAAATCCATAGTTATTATTTGGAACAAAAAACATAAGAACAGAATTATTTGTATTCTGTACTAACGTTGATAAGAACCTAATAACGCGATGCGTGGATGTCTTTTGTTTGAAAAATTAAAAATTATATTTGTCTCTCTCATAAAAGTATCTTTATATTTTTTTCCATTATTTTATTAATCACTAGCGGTAACCTGCTGTTTTACCCTTATTAATCTGACATTAAAAATAAAGCCTATTTCTCATACGCTTTTACATATACGCACGAACATTCTCCTTATTCATATTAATGGGAAGATGTCAATAATTTTGATATTGTCTAAATATGCGATTCTGTTGCGGAATGGTGTCGCGGCGTCAAGTGAAGGGTAGGTAACAGCCACAACAGCTCATTACAGTTTTTCTCATTGTCGGCTGCCAAAGTTCAAGGCAATGTTTTTATTTGCTCACGCTGCGAATTAATATTTCACGCGTATAAAAAAGTGATTTTCACATGACGGAATTTGTTCTAGTTTCGCGTGTCGAAGAGATTGCGTGGGATTATACTGTTTTAGGTAAAATTTGATAGATTTTTTTGTTTGTGATTATTCTCTACGCTCGGTATTGCATGTATTTTATCTACTAGATATTAAAATTATTTTCTTCTAAAGAGATTTTAAAGTTTACATGATATTTCGAAAAAAAAAACATGAACGATTAAAAATAATTATCAAGTTGGTTACCAAAAGCGCCTACCAAACATTCGTTACAGCTTGAATGCGCCTCATATTCCATGGTCTAAATTCTTCAAAGTGCATTATCGTTTAGGTTCGAACTTCACCAAATTGAATTTATCAAGTCATCGATGTGAAGGTCTCAACTTTACCGTCACTTAGTACGATAAGTTATTTAACATTGGCTATTCATGGGCCTCTAGAAGCCTTCTAGGACGTGAAAGGATGTGCCTACTATCGAGGATGCAGGGTCCTTGACTTAAAACGTAAATGTTGCTTTACACAGTAAACATACTTGTAGGTCATGTGTTTATTACTTGATAGTAAATACTTAGTTAATTACACACCATTTATTACCTTGTCTGTTTGAATAATTTTATTTACAAATCCGTTGGAAGATGCAATACTTATCATGGTCATACCCTTCGTAAATGTAATTTCGTGTAACTTATATCTAAGGTCTTCTTAGGCGTTATACTCTTGAATGAGCAGTTGGGATACAAAATGTAAGGCACTTTTGTAAGAAATAGAACAGTATTAGAGACAAAATCTCCATCAAAGAAAGAATGTATCTACATCAGTATGTATCATATAACAATGCAATACCTACAGTCCCGCGCGATTATTATTGATGCGGTCAAATTCTGACAAATTGCCGATGTAACGTTCAATAGGTGACGAGGGTTACGAACTTACGAGAGAAAGCGGCAATTCTATTGTATCGCAGATAGATCCGCGAGATAGACGATAACTTGCCTTCATTCCGTCTCAAACCATTGTTCTTCGGACGTCGACAATTAAATATACGATGGTTATGGCATCGGTGATCGATCATTCTGACTCCAAAAGCATAAGCAATCGATGTGCTGTTAAAAATTCGACTCGGATGCATTTGGCTGATAGAAATCTTGAGTTAGCTGCGGTCGTTGTTGGAGAAATCAATGCATCTTCTCTGACACGATTCGATATATACCCATCTATGCACCCATGTTATTTGTGCGCAAGAAATCAATTTACTTGCTTGAATAGCGTTTGCACAATTTTACGAGGTGAATAGGTGTCTGCCTATAAATACTACATACTCATAGGTATTTGTACAGCATAGAAATAATATTTATTTATTTATTTATAATGGTACACAAAACAGAATGTGTTCCCAAAAAAACTAAATACCTATACATTCAAAACTGGTTATGATCCAGAACAAATTCCTAAGATAAGTGTACACAGCTTGAACAACATAAATGCGATTAATAATTTCAAAAACCTGAGTTAGACAGAGAATACAGTACCAGTTACACACAAACAACAACGATAAACAAAGACAACATATTTACAGACTAAATTTTATCTAACAATTAGTGATCATTCAGAGCTTTGCTTTAAAATAGCTAGAACATTACGCTTGAATGTGGATAACACACAATTAAATACATCTAGTGATTGATGGTGGTTCACTAGGAGACCATTGTATTGGCGACACATTCTAACTAATGGGTTGTATAAAGATATATTATTTTTATAAATACTGATTTATTTATTTAAATACGGGAATTGTGTACGTACACATACGTATGATACCTCCAGTGATATAAAGATTCTACCTAGCTCCATTAAAGCTAGCTATGTGAAGATATCTATCCACTACCTATTATCTACAAAGTACTTAAATATGTACGTAGACTTATTTAGCTAATAGATATTTAATTTAATACACATGTCATGGAAGATTCCTATCTTCCCAAGTATGTTAGCTGTCGGCCAATCTATATTAAGTAATTTACTGCACCTCAGTATGTAGGTTCTAACCTGCACCTATTATGTGATCTATAGATTATGTACCATGTATGGTGTCTGTTCTACATAGCCTATTGACGCAACATTCAGACGCGTGTGAAGCCATCGATATGATACCGAGAACATTTCGCCCTACAGAGTGTAATAGTACTGCTGCCGTTTCAAACGTATTATTAAACTAACGTATTGGTTTATTGAAGCTGCCAAGTGATTGCACACTTCTGTAGAATATTTTCGCAACCAAACCCGTCCAAGATTCGCTAATAAAGTGAATTCCTTCTCGTGCTTTGAACGTACGCCGTTTATGCAAATATGGCTGTAAACGGAAACCTAAACGATGTTGCCAATATGGCATCAGCAATTAGACGCGAGATGGATGGGTGTTGAGAGTTGCTACATCACCTGTTTTGGAGAAAAACACGCTTCTCCTAAAAGAGCTTCAGATGATGCGCGCGGTGAATATATAATTATGTAACTATGGAAATAAATTAGATACGAAACGACATAGAGGCATGGTGGAAATAATAAAAGTTTAGTTTTTTTCGCACAATTTTAAACTTAGTTTGTACTAGGCATAGATTATCATATTTAAAATGATTTTGTTTCACGAGACCGTTAGAAAACAGTCGATTAGGTAAATGCACCATGCAGTTAAATACATAACAATTACAAGAAAATTAAACACTCGTGAAAGACTCGGAAAAGGAAATAGCGTGTAAAAAGTAAACTAGCTTGTGCAAGTAGGTAAGTTATACGTGCGTGTCATTATGATTTTTTAAAGGCAAAAAACGAACGATGCCGCTTCTAAAGAAACGTTATCAAGTGATAAATCAACCGTGATTAGAGATCGGAGACAGCGCACATTTTTATGATAGAAGTCTTGACTCATCTTAATGGATTCAGGCTTGTGAAACATATTACTCGTAGAAAGGTCTGTGGAGAAACTTACAGGTTGACTGAGTTGAACGCTCGTCACATTTTAAGATTATTATCATATAATTTCTATACATGAGGACCTCTGTTTGATGACTCTTTGTTATATGCCTCCATATCATCTACGATATTATGCTCACAATACAATTTGCCGATTAGTAATTATGAACCTGTAGGAAAATGATCTAATAGTACGAGTATTTAGAAGAATATATTATATTTAACTCGTGGCGCCCTGCAGCGCCATCCGTGTCATCCATATCTAGGGTTAATAATATCTAATGAATGAATGAATGTAAGTAGATTAAATAGATAATTAAATCATACCAGATATTATGATTTACATGATTTAGAAATTGGAACGTGAGGCAAGATGACACACAAACTTCCGCATTATAATAAGTGTGTGAACACTAAGAAGGTTCGTGTCGCATAGAACCCTAGGTGTTACACATTGGCCCTGCACCGGCATCCACGACACCACGACGCCGGCATTCAGCCCGTGACTCCGTGAACTATCATGGCGGCGTTGCATCAATAAAAATGATGACCTCAATGTTTGGTGCAAACGAGTCACTATTGCGAAATATGAATTTGAAATATTTGAGCGCGTTACCGCCATTCAAATTCACGTGGTACTTACTTGACATTTTACGTGATAGAGATCTTTGCGGCACCTATTGACCTGCGCTTCGATTGAAATATGTGGCGATGGGAGCTTTCTTTTATGAGAATTTAAAGTGTTACTCATCAGCTTTGTTAGTTGATTTTATTATTCAGTGTTTTTTTTTCAATATGTATCTAGTTAAACGTAACGTACCTCTTGTAAGAAAACTGGAGCTACGCAAAGGTTTTATTTTATAAACTAATTTGGTACGTGATTTTTTATTATTTACTTGCTGGCCGTGATTAGTCTCGCTTGTTATCAAATAATTTAACTATGTTGTTTGCGTCTTTATTTCAGACTGTTTTTATTTTAATTTGTTTAACATTTTTTGTTTGATCATACACACACAAAATCCACTTTTCATCATGGATTATCGCTGGTAATCTTGATTGACATAAGTAAGTAGCATAAAATAGAATTCTTACAGCGCTCGCGCCAGCAGCGTTAGGAAAATTACCATACAATTTTTTGTTCATAATTTTATGATAAACTAAACATCTCATGAATCATAAAATTGTGCAAGCGAAGGTTTGCCTTTAAATTGTAATAGGCAGGCCCTGCGACCTGATGGAGTAATTTGTCTGCGGCAGGTCAAACATCCAACAATGTCGTTACTCCGACCTTGCGCTTTTACAGAATGTACTTATTTGGCTTATTTTTTAACATATACCTAGGTACAAATTTTCACTTCGGATAGAAGTTAAATGTATTTGGTGCACTAAATATGTTTTATAATTAATGACGATATTTTAAATACTATCTACTTATATGAGATCGTAATCGACTATTTACTTAAATTAACTTATGAGTGCCTTATGAACCTGATTTGATGACTGAGATTGAACTCAGTCTAACAATAATGTCATAGGTACTTTCTCAGTCTACAATCTTTTACCAACATACGTATCTCTTACTTAGATATGTCTCTGGAAATACTTAAAGTACTACTTATATTAATTACGAGTGCCTTCTAAAGCCATAAAGATCTGATAGGTACACTATTTAATTTGAGTTATTTTGTTAAGTGCTAAACCCGCACTATGGTTATTTAACTTATTTTTTTATTGTAAAATGATCGAAAATAACCACGAACGGCAGGAATCGAACCTGCGTAATTCTGAATACCAGCCAGAACGCTTGAACCCCTCGACTACGGTCTACTAACTAACTGCCAAGCGCGTGAATGTTTTCGTTTTTCCAATAAAAGTTTAAACTATTTTGGTGAAAGACTGTTAGACCACGTCACAATATTGTCTTACAAACCTGTATGAGCGTACATCCGTCTGCAGAGTGTATGTAACGTAGTTGCAAAACTGTCGCAGGGGTCGCGGGTCGTGCGATGCGCCGCGGAAACAGGCGCAGGTCGCGCGTGATATACCACGGGCGCTAGCAAATAGAGGGTACACCGGATAAAAAAAACTATCATGGGAATAACGTTATTTTTGTAATATTTATGGCTTTGCTTGACTTGACTTGAGTACGTCTCATGAGTAAGCCTATTATCGTACGCAATAGGTATCCATGGAAAAGCGAATATCATATTTTTAGGTATCCCCGGGGCCTAAAGCATGCAGTATATTTACTTTCTTCTCAATTCTTTTTAATGTTTTTTTGTGAATATCTTTTAGTCAAAGAAGTTTAGAATATTATTTAATTTTACATCAAGAAATCAATCGTTACTACAGCTGCTCTGAAAAAATAGTAAAGTTATATTAAAACAATAAATCTCCTCTAGTAGTAGGTACCTCAGTAGGTAGACGGGTGAAAGCTCAGAGTGGCATTATCTAACCTCAGCCCTACAGGACAAAGCTCTAGGGAATGTCGCTACATCCGCAATCTAACTGACAGTATGCCATATATGGAACTTGATGCACCATAGGTCACACCATAAGAAAATATATTAGTATAAAATATATTTCAAAACTGAAACTAATTGTAAACTTATTTTTATATTGTTCTCTAAAGAATTTTATAAGTTCAGAGATAGGAATAAGATATTTACTCATTGACAACGTCTGAAAATGGCTCATTAATATTTTAGTATGCGTAAGGTGGCATATGTCAAAAAAATTAAGTCCAATATCAATAATACAGCTCAGGGTTGAACCAACATCCTGTTTATCAATCACAATTATTAATTAACGCACTCATAAACTACATAATCAGAACCATCTACCTACCAATTCGTAATATGTTACAACATTACCAACGAGCTTGATTTATTTTAAACTAATTAAATAAAGCATAACGTTGCTCTCGTTTGTGCAACAGTTCTGATCTTTATGTCTTAACTTCCTTGTAATATTTGTCGGTAATTCAGAAGCTACAATTGGCACAGTTAATTTTTCAGGCGGATAAAATCGGAACAAATAAGTTCTAGCTAGGATATGATCTTAAAGACAAACTTGGCAGAAGTGCTGGCTTCAGACATGTTTAGAATAATCTTGCGCAGACTCTGCCTAAGTTATTGTTAGTAATTAAATTCACATTTGAGCACAATCCTCAAGAGTTATGTGCATGTAATGTTACTAAGTAAAAGAGCATTCACCTACTTGCTTTCGTGTGTTTTATAGCTCATATAAAAACGGATTAGCATAATGATGTAAGTAAATGTAAATTGTATGCAGCTGGTTTTCGCACCTATGAGTGGCTGGCCATGAAATTGTTAATCTTGGATTTCTACTTACTTACTTACTCATCAAAACAAAATGCGTAAACATATGTGCGCGCCTATGTACTCATATATTGTACCTATGTACATTACACAATTCAAAACAAAATCTATACATAAATATCAACTTAGTATCGTCAAAGTAGTAACGAGTTTAGTTTACATCTTTCTTGACTTTAAATTGAAATGTGAACACACTAACGTTCTTAATCGAATTTGTAGGATCAGGTTAAATATGCATATTTCTTTACAGTTATGTAATTTTATTGGGTTGAATAGGTAGGGATAGTTTCTAAGTATTTATGACTATTAAGAGATGTCATTTATTTTAGGCTTTAGGACTAAAATTCCAAATCTGTGCAGTCCTGAGATTTAAAGCGGCTTGTAAGAGTTTATGCAGTTCTACCGTGAAGCAGTGCCAGTCAACCCATCACATATACCTACCTACGAGCAGCATAAGTTTAGATATTTACCATTCAGTCGAACCATGCTCATCTTGAAAATAGAAACATCATAAATTGGTAAACATCACCTATAATGAAGAGCATGTATTCAATGCAATGAGGACAGTCCGTTCATCAGAGCGCGACGTGCCCCGTACACTCATACTTTACTAGTTCGGGTCATCGCGTTCTGCAATGTATAGCGCGACTAAAATGTGTGGAAAATATAGCGGCGCCACTTGGTCACTAAAGAAAAAAAGGAAAGAAAACATTTGACAGATTTCATAGAAAAAACACATCAAAAACAAATATTACACAAGCAAAAATGCTTAATTTGCCCCGACTCAGCACAATACTGGTTGTGTGGAAGCAACCAGCGCTTATTTTCCGTTATGACTGGCTGTATGCATTATTTGTCCTTTTCCTGATGATTACAATGGCTCCTTTTCCGTTATCCTCAAAAAAAGAATTATCTAATGTACTTATGTTTTGGTATAAATTTAGACTAAATACGAATCAATTTTTACTGTAAAAAGAATATAAAAATAGCTCTATTTCTACACGTTTTGGCTTCACTGTACACTCATACTTACTGGCTTGGGTCATTGCGTTCCGTGCAACGTATGTAAGTACTCCGCTAAATTGTTTTCTCGCAAGATACAGAGATTTTAGAGCACAGCCATTGTTCATTTTCCTCGGCAAAAGAAACTGCTTATCGCACGTTTTATTTATTGTTCTATCTGGCTGCATGCTTTATAATACTTAGGTATAAGTTACCAAAAGATGATGTTTTCAGAAATTAGGCATTATTTTAAAAACAAAATACATACGCACTTTACCCGAATAACCGATAGAAAGCGAAAAAAAGTAACTAATTTAATCAGGTTTTTTACAGAAATTACAAATGATTTTCAAATCCGTTTCATGATGTTTAGTTGTCAATTAAATAGCACTTTAGTTTTGTACCCGCCATGTTTAAATTTCCTCACTAGTCGTGCTTTATTAGCCGTGTTCCGAATGTTGCGATCTCCTTGGCGTGCATCCTTCAGCTCTCCGTGAGTTGTTCAGGTAACTATTTATGGAAATACTAGACGCGTCTCACGGTTTCACCCGCGATCCAATAGGAAATATTACGATGTACGTATATACAACAAAATAGTCACCTAATTCTGTTGATTGTGTTTAGTCCATCGATGAATGATTCTGTGCAAATTTTTGTTAAGATCAATTAAAATTAACATTTTGCTGCCGTATTCATAATAACGACGTTATGAGAACTATCATATTTTTTCTTTCTTCAGAGTTGATATCTAGGCGTTCCTACCTTAAGTGTAGAGTAAATTGTTGCCTGTTATGTTTCAACGTTAGTAACTTACTAAGCAACTGTAGTCAATCTCCTGCCCTATACCACATGAAAATCCTTATAAAATGACAAACATGCAGAGACGCATAAAGGTTTATGCATCTATCACGGTGTTCATCCAGCAGCATGTATGGTAGTACGGCGCGCGTGCACCCGTCCAACGCTCACACTCGTTAGGCTCGCCTCGGGCGCCAAACTTATGAAATCAAATTATTTAAAGCGTGTTGTAAGACAAGAGTTATCCGCGACCTTCGCCCGCGTGAGAAGCTCCGACTCCACATTGTCTCTTGTTAAATAATCGACAAGACAAGCGCGTGTCGCAACACACGCCTGAACAATGATGTTCCCTCGTTGCCGTTCGGCACCTCGTCAATTTGCCACAATTTGGCAGTAAGTTACATCCCACACGCTACTGTGTGAGTGTTTACTTAACAAAGTTGAAAGCGAATCAGGCATTGCAATTATAAGAAGATATACGGCCAGTACACTAGGCAAGCTGCACTCTGGCAGTTGGCTAGGCCTGCAGTACTTAGGCATTGCCTAAAGATTTTTATTATGTTATCGTTAAGAGTAGTACCTACCTAAGAGCAGTTTCTCCCTTCTTATTTTTGTCATAAAAAAGCATCGTTACATAAAAAAAAACGATTCAATTTCATTATTGAGCTGCGTGGAATAACAAAATATTAAAATTAGTGCCTTACCTTACTTAGTCTATATTTATATTTTGCCAATACCCGTTTTCACGGTAGCACATTGCAATGTTTTATGGCCAAGCATCCGTCCCAACTTCATTGCAGAACTGTAACAGGATGTTCATAACTTGTGGAAATTCTCCCAAAGAGTGCTAGTTACGAGTATGATCTCCTTTCCTTACACCTAGTTAATTAGATAAATCCACAGATTCCATAATCCAATGTACTTATCGAAGCAATCGCTCCGTAATTGTGGGAAAGTGCCAAGAGTCAAGATATCCAAGAATAGAGTCCGGAACGAAAGGCAGATCACTGTCTCGCCTTCGGGTTTCAATAATTTCTGTTTAAAACACACCTTTATGCTGCAGTGTTTTGTTATTTGGACACCAAATTTCGGAACATTTATCAAAGGATAATTAATATGCAAAACGTGGTGTAGTTGGTAAGCACCAAGCTTTCTCTCTCCAGTATGTTACAGCCCAAAATATTTAAATAACATACAACAAGCCCTAATAATTAAATTATAAGTATTTAGTCAAACAAAAAACACGTTTGTCATTTGAATTTATTGTGTGAAAATTTTGATTCTCAATGGCTTATACAAACAATACAATCAATCTTGCTATAATGATGGCGTAGGTGGATTTTTAACAAGGCAATTTAGGAACCTACATCTTCTAATAGGTATCTATATGTTGGTTTGTAGTAGTTAGAAGTAGTATGTTTAGTTTTTCTTCCCTTGTTTTTATATTTTATTATAATATGTAGGTTGATTTTAACAAAGCAATTTAGTACCTTTATATCTTCTAATAGGCATACTAAACTAGGTACTATGAATTAAAAGTATTTCGGAGCACCGTGAATGATTCAAGCACAATTTTGATAGCTTGTTAAATTCAAAATCCTGTAGATAATGATCGCAGCAGTTCCGTGATGAGGTCACGTCCACAATAAGGATGTGCTTCTTTTCCTGATGATCGCGGATAGAACAAATACCGCTCTACACATTATGCGCTGGTATTGTTCAGGAATTTTAGTCACGCAAGTGAATGGACCTTTTACATTTTTTTACGTAAACAGAAAAATATGTAATTATTAATGTTTGAGTAGGTTGTAGGTAGGTACGTAGGTACGTACCATAGATGTCAGAAAAGTAGGGACATTTTAGTTTGAGTTAGACTTTAACATGTTTAGGGATCCTATTTTACCTTTTTTTCATTGTTAGCGTATTTGCAAGGTGTTTAAAAAATGACATTTCCTTGTTAGAAGATGTCGTGTAATATCACACTGTCTTCAAGTTGCTTTCAAGGAGCTAACTTTTTCGAAGATTTCAGCATACAGGATAGTCTCTCTTTTTAGACATAAACAAAAAAAAACTTATTTTTGCTTTTTAAAATGACATTATGCATATTTCTTGTCCAAACCATGCATGCCGTGTCCGCGGTACTTATTTCGGGCGCCATTATCTAAGTTGGCCGCCGCAGGCGCAAGATCCTCGCACCGCACTAATGATGTAGGCATAACATCTCACCTTGTAGACACCTTTTTATATAGATGAAGAAAAACTAAACATATTACTTCTAACTACAACAAAAAAGGGGACGATTAGAAAATCTTAAGAAAAGCCAAAAGTTAGTCTAAGTGCTCCAGCCCACTGCCAGAGGGCAGCATGCCTAACATACTGGCCGCATTAACACCCTGGATACCATTTTATATAGATACATGCTATATACATTTCCTAACAAATAATATAAACAAATTACAAAAATATAAAATTGAAATTGTGTTTGTTGGTCTGTTTGTCTAACGTTCACGCCCCAACGCCCGAACCATCGACATTTTTGGTATGGTTGGTACGAGTATTATAGGTTTGCACCGATACAACGCGAATGAAGATTCAAGTTCCAAATGAATGTTACTAACATATACAAAAGTTCTGATATCATGAAATGCTAGTTAGATCATCGCTATGAACCCTTTTATAGATCCGGTTGATAATTCACTGGCGCATGCCATATAACTGGCGAAATGGTTTGATAAAAACATATAAACAGATAAAACAATTTATTGGTAATGTTTTACAATTACATGGCATTCCTTTAAATATAACTTATTTACTTACTTACTGCGTGCTGCCGCGGTCTCAGAACATACATACGTTCTGAAGATGGATGCCATAACATCCGAAACGCGTAAACAACTTACGCGAATTAAACGTGAGTGATAACCGTTTTAGTTAACATATTGATAAAATGTCTCACGAAAGTTTTAATATTAAAATAACTTATATAATTATTTCATATATTTGTATTGGATATAAAAAAAACTAAATAGTTAGGAGTCTCCAGGTTGTATAGTCTCATGATGTGGGAGTCTAGCACAAGATGTTTGTTCCCACGTTGTGCTATCAGCACTCAATCTGTCTCGTGGTCGCCTTCAGCGTATTTATTTTGTGCACTTCCTATTTTTACAAAACATTCATTGTTATTCCAAGATTGTTGTTAGTAGGTGTTTCAACGTGTGATGGTATCTGTGCCCAAATTATCGCTATTTGCCTGTCAACACATTGTATGGGAACGATAGTGATTCCAATTCAATAACGTATACAAAGTTTTGCAATTTCAATTTTGATTAACTATCAAATCACACTTATATAAACTATTTTTTGGTATCAATTTGATATTTATTCAAGAAAAGTCTGTCAGCTTCTCATATGTTATATTTTAAAAACTATTAAAAACATCGAGAAGCTGGCTAATATAGTAAAAATACTCACTACAATATGCATTAGGTAAGCAATACTTCACAATTACATACTTCTTCAATTGATTTGTCACCATTAACACATACGATTGGACCCTTTTGGCACACTTGGCACTTTATATGCTCTCTATATACATATATTTATCTGGTCGTGCTTATGACCGAGATGCGTCCCGGTAACATGCAATCTCATGGAGTCACCTGCGTGGCGTCATAGCAAACTAAATGCAACATCAAGGTGTGCTCCACAACACTAATGATATAACGCTAACAACATGTGATATAATCTCAAAATATTAATAATATATTGAAAATAAACTTCAAGCATACATTATATAAACTTCAGTAAGTCGCCGTAGCAACGTTGTGAAACTGGTAATGCGTTTTTTTACTCAAGTGTAGCACATATTCATTTAAAACAATGCATGTTATGGGAAACAACAGAGACAATCATAATTTAGCTGCAGTTGAGCATTATAAAAATCTAAATTATAATTTTGCAACAATGCGTGGTCATGTTTAGAAATCAACCGCAACGTGTACCTTGTACCTTTTGCACATTTACACACGCATTTAAATTTGAGGGTTAATTTATTGCACTGTTTTATAGTCTAAAGATCTTGGATTATGGCATTATTGGCATGTGTTCTTCTCCTCCTTTACTTATGTTTATTTACCAATCTTACAATACTTTTTTATGACCATCAATTGTTCTGTTTCCTCACTGTGAAAACAGTCGGAACCCTCAATTTCATCACTAATGAAGAAGTAACAATAGATCATCGTACGTCAGCCGCCACGCATGGCTCGGCAAACACCGCTCTGCCGCGCCGGATCTTAAGTCTGAACCAAGCGCCGTGAAGACCGAGAATACCGGTTCATGGTCGCTTACGAGTTATTCATATTGATGTATTCTACCGGAACTTTAGTATACATATATTTATGTACATACATGTTTCAACTCTTTATAAGTGTCAACATATTAGTTCAATTGTTTATGGTCAACGAAATTAACAATGGATACGAAACAGACAATTAAATCTCATTTTTTTACCAATTCTTCGGGGCCGGCTGAAGAGACGAATACGCGATAGTTTATGGCTGTTCGAGAAGTAGATAGAGTAACCATCAGCGGAGTTAATTTGCTCCATAATTTCTTAGCATACTCGACTCATGCATAGAAAATGTCTCACCGGAAAAAGTGAAACAATATCCCATAATATACTATCAAGATGATTATACACGGTGGGCACTTTCGGTGGCAAATGGATGATTTATTACAGGAAATGTGTGAGTCAACTTGTAATCTTAGAGCGAGCTTATAGCCTCGAACTAGGCTAAGTTGGGTACTCGCTCCAGACTTACGAAATTAATGAAGCTTCGAGTCCATCAGTAATGCTTGAGATTTTTTGAGTAAAGTTTAATAAGTTTATGCCTTTTAGGGATCTTATTAAAATATGTATGGAAAAAAATATCTTAAAAATATAGTATGTTGTTGGTGTCAATTAGCAAATATCTAAGTCCCAAGTTACAAATTACACTTACGTATGCACAATAATTTTCTGTAAAAATTTCGATTGGGTACGCAAACCGAGCGTAATTGAATACTTTCACGGAATAATAATAATAATAAATAATAATAATAATAAATATTTCGGGACATTGCACACAGCGCCATCTAGCCCCACACTAAGCAAACGCTTGTGTCGTGGGTACTAGATAACGGAATAATACAATGTAATATTTATTAAGTTCATTCTTTTATTAAGTGTGGATATTATAGTCAGACATGTCTATTTGCGGTACTATTCAACACATATTTAATTATTTAGGTACATTTCAGTGTGGACTTTTATGTTATAAGAACGCAGTGACACCGGATAAATGATGTAGACAATATATATATATATATATATTATTATTGTATGTTAATGGAATAGTGTATTGAAGTAAGTAATATAATTCGTGAGGCTTTTTGTCAAAATATTGTAATTTTGAAAAATACATACTCTTATTATAATCAAAACGCAACAACTTGAATTAGACTTTGTATTTCCCTTTTTAAATTATATTCAAGATTTGCTACTGTAATATCAAACAACGAAACGTTTTTCTCTCCAACCATACTTCCACGTAAGAGCTAAACAAGAACCAACAAAAACAACATATTCCGATGCTGCACGCGATTGTTTTCTTCATACGTAGTTTCGCAACAGCCATTTGGCTCAGATTTCGGTGAAAACTGACCTCGGGACCTGCTGAACCACTTGACCGTTTGTCCGTCCTCGTTTCAAACGGATAATCTTAATCTACATTACATGTTATGTTACTACTGGAGTTATCTAACTGTAAGGACGTTCCTTCCTTTTGAAATCCTTGAGATCGTGGTGACCTTTTGCATACATACATAGGTGTTCCTAATCAATGTTGTAAACGTTATTGAAAACTTTTAATTGTGGGTATATCTTAGTGTAAAAGAAAACGATCCAATCCTGGTGATGTGAGCAGTTTTAAGCCATTACCCAGGGGTTTTTAGTATACTTTTATTAATTTAGCTTTGGCGAAGAACTCTTAAATGTAACTTATTGCATGTTACTAAAGCAACGGTCATGCTGCATCTAATGACGATAATATAGAGACATAGATTCATCTCAGTTTTAGGAATTCTATTCATGCTCATAATATGTCCAGTTTCCAGCCTCTAAAAGATAACTCTAATGCCTAACTATATACTTAATGTATCTGTTGATTAAGGTACCGCTAGATCGATTCCCGACAAACAGTTTGGTTATTATGATTGCCTATTCATAAAAATACACGTTCAATTTATACACACAGTTAATTCAGACAATGGTCAGTTTAGAACAATAATCACGAATGTGTAATTTGTATTCGAAGGAAGTATAAATGAACGGAAGATGATTAAACGAAATTCAACCACGGAATGGGCAAACGTATAGCATGCCGAGCGGAAAATTAATTATGTAATGATATCTTCGTAATACTGACGTGCATGGTGGGTTCGAGGAACACAGTAGCTGCTGTTCAATAAAATTTACTTATAAAACAAAAAAAGAATACGGAAAAAGTTACTGATTTCTGCAACTGTACGGACGCCTATTTCTGATATTATTTATTTCGAGCTTGTTGTTAATCAATTTAATATATATTTAAATGTAGAAATGCTGTAGCATGAACTACTCCTATATTATTTACTAGCTGGTGCGCGCGACTTCGTCCGCGTGGAATAGTTATTACCATAAAAACGGTTCTAGCGGGTTAATCTTAAAAGATAGACATATGATGTTGCGGACATTTTGTTAGATTGTTTTAAGAGAAATAATTCTTTTATACATATTTTTTTGATATCTTGAACCGTTATCGCAGCGCACGCAACGGAAGCCCTCAAAGTTGAATAATTTTCCCCGTTTTTTCCACACTTTCCATTGTTTCTTCGCTCCTATTAGTTGCAGCGTGATGTTTTATAACCTAAAGCCTTCCTCGATAAATGGTCTATTCAACACAAAAAGATTTTTTCAAATAGCACCAGTATTTCCTGAGATTAGCGCGTTCAAACAAACAAACTCTTCAGCTTTATAATATTAGTATAGATTATTACATATACCTATAACTCTATGCATCACACTAAATTGACTGTTCCCATACTTAATACAATAAGATTAAGATGGGTGGCTTAAAACTTAACTGACTTAAGCATAAACTGAAATAATAGCCATGGTGAGCCGATCATTAAAAGTAATGGTATCATTTATCCAAAGCTTTTCAAGGGCTACCATTTTATATAAGTATCAACTAATCCAATATTCATAATGAAGTTTTCCATATTTTTCAGCAAGGAAGAGGATTTCTCCAAATTTTTGGTGCCTTAAAACATATGTACATCCTACAATGATTATAACTTTTAAGTAATTTATAACAAGTTCAGATTTGTTGCTTTTTGGCAATAAATTGCTATTTTATTTTATCATATTTTTCACCAGATGCTACACATTTCACCATAAAAACAACATGTAACCTTGACCGATTACAAACATTTAGCCAACTCATCCGAAGCAGACCGCGACGGGATGGGATATCTAATACCTTCCTATGTTATTAACGTGTTAAGTAAGTGGTTACGTTTGTGCGTACATAATTTGCCTATTTTTATTGTGAGCTCGAAAATCTTACTCTTCATTATGCGAGTAGTTTTATTGGCCTCTAATAAAATAGTAGGCTTCCTGCATTTGATGAATTATCTGATTCTATTTGAAGCTGCACAATAGTGGCGAAAGAGCACGTTGATGTCTTCCGTATGGATAAAGTGAGCGATCTGGCTTGGGTTATGAGGAAAGCTCTAATAACGGCATAATTTAAATTTGTATGTGTAATTATGTTGAGCTGAGTAAAATGGCATCAGGTTACTGGTAATTGGTTACAGATATTAATCGAATAAAGTGAAATTAAATGTTTCACCTTCTGTTACATACATTTATACACAGAAATATTTTGGCCGATAAACTTTTCCAATCAATCACAGTAGTCATCAGTTTTATAGGGAATTTCGAAATAAACTTTTATTGCCTTATTAGACAATGATACCCATATGTATCGTAGCATGCCTTTTTGACTACCTTAGTGACGAAACCAAACTCGACACCACTCCCAAAAAGTAACATTATCAATCCTGCTGTTATATAATATCCCAAAATAGTATTATATAATCCCACGATTATGTGACTCATCTGAACAGCAAATTGGCGTTAGATATGATCAATGTGTCGGCCCACTATCGACAGAGACGCCCATATTGACTTAGCATATTCTATAGGCGGGGCAATGCACGTTTCTTTATTTATATTTACACACAATCCGATTTCATGGGAATAAACCTTGGATTAATCAATAACCTATAAGTTATTAATTCGGTTCCGGGTCGTATGGCAAATCTGATTTGGTTGAAATTTAACTATTTTAAATGTTTTTCCGTAAGCACATCATACAGCCATAAATTTTCCCGTTTCCCGGCGCGTCGTGTATTTTCCCGAACATTACACAAAGCGCATTGTAAATGCATTCGAACAATGGCTAGATAATGAAATTAAAGAGTTTTTGTTGCAACGAGTTGAGCCCACAATGGCACCAGCCACATGGCTGATTACACCATAATTACTGTTCAATGCTTATAATATTGAATACACCTACAATACACAGCTAATTTTGAATATTGTTGTGAATTTAGGCAGTGTTTTTTGTTTTTTGTTTTGTTCCTTTAATATGTAAGCTTAACCATAACCAAGTTACAGCTCATTAGTCTAAGTAATGTAAACATGTAGCAATAATTCGTAGTTACAAACAATAAGTAATTAATCCATCGGAACGTGAATGAGCTGTTCCTTCTCATTTATTCCACATAAGTATTGCACTCGCAACTATATTGGCCAATTTAAATCAACAGCTTCGAGTGCCTTGAGCGTGTCTGTAAACTAATATTTGATTTGATTAATTGGCCCAAATATCATAGGTAGAAGCGCACATGAGTGTTTGAATAGACGAGCAGTCGCAAATAGAACATCGGTCGGACAATAGCGGAGAGTGGTGAGTACAAAGCGAGGACCTTGTACGGATCATCTTCTCCACGGCTCATCGACGGATACTCAGATCAAACCGAGCGAGATTAATGATAGCCCCTAATTACTGAAACACAGCGCCGTGAGAAACCGACCGATTGCATTACGACGCGATAAACATTTTATAGTTCTTAATAACGTGCAATTGTATCGGCGATAATGTCTTCATTACACGTTTAGAAACATACGTGATCGAGATTTGCATATCGTTTCGATAACTCGCTACATGGGCATTGCAAAAATGAAATGGTGAAACATCTCGTTAGTAATCGCTACCTGGCGAACGACCTATGTCTAAATTATTTATTACAGGGTGTTCGAAACAATAGGAGTTTGTGTTTGAATGCGGTGGATTCGCCGGATCGGAATGTGAGCATCCTCCACGCTAAAGGTCACCGCGAGGCCGCCGGCGCCGCGTCGGCGCTGGAAGGTACTACACTCCACATTCAGTACAATAGCATCATCGCAATTAGGCAGAAGGTAAACTGGCGCGCATTAGCGTTCCTCGCGTGAATCGTTACACGCGTAATGGACTTATAAACGGACATTTTAAAATCGTTCAAATCAATTTTTATTAAGGCTGACCTTTGCCTTAACTCACTTTAAAACTCCGAACTAAACTAAAGCGTGTGAACATGTAACATCATCGAATGATGTAATTCTAAGAACAAATATATACCTACACGTTCAATAAGCCTGCATCGAGCAATTGTTGCGCGCAACTTATGGCTTGTCACTGTCCTCAAGGGCATCCAAACTTTTCAATATTTGAATATCTTGATCTGATGATCAGTCGGGTCCCTTTGTCTTCTCTCGTTTGGTTATCACGTGGCCTCGGTCAAGTGGTATGTAATTGGTAACCGAGATGACCCCGTGTGATGCAAGCCTGACTAACCATGGCTAAGTACGGTGCCGTAATATAAGTAGGCTTCTGCTGCAGCTTTCGAACAATATTAGAAAAGTCTTTTGTTGATGTTAATCCCACTCCTTTGTGCGGCTCCGGTCAAGCGGTATTATGAACCTGGTGTGATGCAAACTATGTATTTGGAAAAGCACTTGAATGTTGGGTTTTACTTTGAAGCACCATAAATACAAGATGTCCCTTAGGTTTGTGTTTTGAATGGCATTACTAAATGCGCACATGCTATAAGGTTGGAAGTGTGTCACGGAAATGTTTAAAGCTTCGCTACATTCCTTAGGTCATTTACTCAACTTCAAGCTAAGCATAGTACATATACCTACATCTTGCATACAGGGTTAGTAAGGTGCTACTGATATTAAAAAAAATAGGTTATAATTAGTTTTTTAACTTATATACAATACAGAATTCAAATGAGGCTTGATCCGCCCAAATTTGTAAACGATTTTGATTATTTTAAAATGGTTGGTAAAAGTTAATACATTTTATTTAATATTCATATGTACGGTAGTGCGCTCGCTAAGTCAATCTCAGATCCATGATTTATACTGAAGAATGAATACCACCATATAGGAGCATATACGTACTCAAGTAATTAAAGATGAAACAACAGGCCCTTCCCAGTGGTATCTAGTTCCCAGTATCTATGGTGTGCAAGAGTTCACATCAAGATTGCAGGCGCGCGGTGGGTTCATCTCAGGCGCATTAATTGCTTGGCCAGCGTAAACGCACGTCGCCGCACGTTCTATGACCCAAGTGCAGGTTTACAAGGAGTTAGCCGACTATATACATTATTTTAAGTTGTTAATATAAAACTAAGTTGTAAACTAGAACCCCGGAAGAACCTGCCTCTCTACGACACAGTTTTTTACTAATGTAAGAGGCAGAGCTATTTGTAAAGTGTAACATATTGTTTTGTTTACAATAAATTTATCTTTATCTTATCTTATAAGGAGATTAGTTGTAAGTTAATAGCATTGCAATTATTATGAGGAAAGCCTACTTAAATATTTAAACAAAACTACGCCTGCAATGGAAAAAAAGTAAATGTACATACATACATCGAAATTACCTTGCATTATAAATTAAATTACTATGTTAAGTACATAAATTTAATGATTTAAATCAATATTTTTGTACTGTTTTTGAAAAAGCGATTGCTATTGCGATTGGTTTGCAATTCGGATAGTATAGTCATTTGATTTTATCAAACCGAAGGTTATCATATATCAAGTTTCATTCAGTTTCTCGTTTCTGATTATCTTCTTCTTCTTATCGAATGAGAGTGGCCAACTCTGGTGTCGAGAGTTTTCAAACCGTTACCGTTTTTTTTTTAGTTTTCATTTATGATTATTAAAATTAACAACAGAGAGTGAAGACAGCTACTTACAAGTTCATACATTTACTGCACTATACTATTGGCCCTCACATTCTAAAAAAAACTGTATTCCCGATTGGCCCTCACAATCTAAACAAACAGTATCTCCCTGTACACAGTCGTAACACTTGTTGCGACACACTTGACGCAATCAGCAGAGTTCCTGTGTTTTATGCGCACGCACGAACACATAATGGATGTATTCCGCTCTATTCTCTGCAGATGCAAGGAGTCAGGTGCAACAAGCAACAAGTAATTAGCTGTTTTGTTAATATTTGGGTGTTTGCTATATTTGCTACTACTTTTGCTTGGATATGGAGAATTGCGTATATATACATAGCTATTAAGTACATATAACATATACTGCATACTTATAATACCAGCATAGACGTGTAAAATAATATTAGGACTCTTTCAGAGGCGTTTGTTTTGAAGAAAATGGTAACGTAATATGTAACGTTAAATTTATCAATATGTACCTAAATTGCAGCTAAAACTGAATTTTACATAATATACTAGTAAGATGTTAAACTCGTATTTTATTTCAGTCGTGAGAAAAATATGTTTCAATTGACAAGTTAATAACCGATGTCTGTTATTAATTTCAAATCATCAATGCAGATAACTATCAAAATTAACCTAATACAATTCAAGGTCGTAATAAAATACCAATAATGGGTATATACAAAGTATATACTGACATACAATGTAATTGATGAGTTGAGCACAATAAGATGTCAAGGGCTTTACCAAAGCAATATAAATACAACAATGCATACAAACACAAACATACAGACATACACATGTTTTGGTGCTAATTTTAAGGCAAGTATTGAATAATAGAATGACGTAAGGCCCTTTGACTTAAAAATGAATAAGCAAATACAATATGTATTCTTTCAATGAAAGCGAAGAAAACTTTGACACAAGCTGTTAATTTAACACTTTTGGACGATTACGTGATATTGATATAAAACCACTTGAGTTTACACACAGTCTATCGAAGACCAATTTATAAATTCACTAGTAGGATATTGGTAATTTGTAATAAAATCTGTACAGAGTGTTAAAATATTCAATTCTACTTTATTAGTAAGCAAAACAAATTATAGAATCATAATATAAGACATCATGAATATTTTTAATGCAACATCGGTGATGATTAATTAAAAATTCATTCATTCATTAGAGTCGGAGAGGTTATCGTCTATCACATCTTATTAAATCAATCAATATTTTAATTTGTACAATCAAAATAATCAGCTAACTTTTCATAAGGCCAATTGCACATGGACTCTCAAGAGAGAGAGATTAATTTAACTCTTATTAATCTTAATTTTTTTTTTGCACATACGTACATTACAGTATTTATTTAATAAAAACTTACAAAACAAATATAAAAAAAATCTCTTATCTTAAATTGAACGATTAATTATTCTAAAACATGACAAACACTGTCCGTAAAGATTTAAAGGTGCGTTTAAATGTGGTATAAAACAAGCTTACATTTTGTATTTTTTGAGCACACAGGTAGAGTTTTAATGACTTACCTATCAAAGGTGCTATGTGCGCTGACACTAATAACCAATATTAGATAATTAGTTTCGAATATTTATAAGTTATTGCCAAATAAGTTACTATAGAGTAGGTTCCCACGAGGCGCGCTGTAAGAGAGTTCAACGCGAGATCTGCGGTTACTTATGAACTCCGACCTTACCTTTGCATGTAGTTTTAAATATTGTAGATAATGATATGTTTGCTGTACATTCTTTTATTATTCGAGATGTGATCATGACAGGTGTAATTATTTTGTAACTATGAGATGGATTTTATTCAAGAGCGTATGTTAGGGCTAGTCAAGATTTACAAAAAGGTTTTTATGATATTTTCTGGTAGAAAAAAGAGAAAAAATATCATGTAATTTAAACAGATAATTAGTGGTAATAAAGAGAGTAGTAAACTCTGATATCTAATCCATTCTGTCTCACTTGGCTAATGACACGATTCACGCCAATAATCCTTCCTTCCTTTACCAAAAATGTAAAAAGAAAGCGAACGAATGGCATAGAATCTCAAATTATACCTACAGTCTATCAAATGATCTAAAAACTTGAATGAAGACATTAACAATACCAGTTGACCACAGCAGTAAACCACAACAAAGTCTAGGCAAGATGAAAGTGGTAGCTAGTGTATAGATACCTATAGATAGACTTGGACTAGGCGTTTGCGCATCTCATATATGTAATACGGGTCTGCGATGTTTCGACATAACTTGCACATAAATAGGGTAGTAGATAAGTATGACGTACGTTCTAATTTGCACTTAAACTACTAAGTTATAAAGCCTATATTTGTATCCAAATAGTTATTAAGTTTTTGTCTAGATTGAATTATTTAATTGTACACATCATGTCGTAGCGTGTATCTTGCATGGTGTAAACTGGTCTTGCAATTTTTAAAGTAACACCACAAAAACTATACTCTTATGATATATTTCACACCTTATACAGTTATGTATGTAATCTTCTCAAAGATATTATGTTAGTTTGCTAATGTGTAATTTTCGTACTGATATGCCAAATATTATTGTGGTAAAAGTAGAAAGTGCTAACGACATGTGCTATGTTAGAGATTATGTTGTACGAAGAAAGTATTGTATTGTGGATACGTTGTATATCACTGCTATTGAGAAAATATATTGCGGTAAGCATCGTAGGCATTTAATTTGTATTGTTATTATTTGTAAAAATAAGATAACATTTTTACGGTTTAGCAGTGAAAATAGACTTTCAAAAATGTTAACATTAATCAAACAAGTTTACAAAATCTAAATGTAATTTAATATTTATAAAAATATATATGTATGTATAAAACATTGCGCTGAATTGAATCTCAACTTCGGTTAAAAGCACTACAGTCATTAGTGTCCCTGGTCTTTATAGACATTTTAGAACTAGGTAAATGTCTCTTTACAAACTCAATCTTAAGTATTTGGACTGAACCAACTACCATACCAGAAACATAGGAAAACTACTGAGAGAAGTAAAATGATGGTCACACTATATCTTATGGACACAGTTTTTTTTAACTAGAACGGTTTGCACTTGGCCATAGTTTGCTTGATAGTAAACAAAGGCTATGGCCTAAGATGAAGCGTGCTTACCCGATAAGAAACGATTCACTCTCGGTTTGTAGTTTTTTTTTTTATTTATTATTTTCTGTTAATATTGGAATACTAACGTGTTTCGCCATACATTTTAGTAAATACAAATTGTAAGTAAAGTACAAATATCATGCTCCACTCCGGTCAGTAGCAAACCGCGGCGACCGCAGGTTGTATTGAGCAAGCGACAAGTGTGCCTCTACCACTGACTATCACGGGCCTCTGCCGAGTCACTTCGACACATAATGATACTTGACTGGGATTAGAGGTTTGGTTGAGCAGCTGTTTAGGTCACAAAACATAAAAAGTAATATGCGAAATAGTTTCGGATGATACTAGTAATATTGTTTGATATTCAATATGTTATTATTGACAAATTTATTGTAGTTTTTTTCCTACCTGAAACTAATAATCATCAAACCATACCATTTCATTAAAGCAAAGGTGTATTTGTTGGTTTAATAGTCGGTTTGTTGCGCTTTCGCACCGCAAGAAAGCGATGGATTAGCTTGATTTCTTTAGTATGATGATGATGATGATGAGGTCTTTGAGAAGAGCTTACTATAGAAATGATCCTATGAAGTAAGGTCTTGATAGCCATGACGTCTTGAGATTAACACAGGCTAATTTTTATACCGTATCAAAGCGAGAAGTCGTGGGCATTACTTCTAATGATCTGCTCTTCACTGTTTTAACTTTTGCTTTTTACCCAACTTTAAGCATTAAAAATACATAACATAACATTTTTCAGGAAAAAAAGAGATATAAAAACTAATAATGTTTTAAAGGCAACATTGTGAGAGCTGCTTCACTCCACATGTAAGCGGATCCGAGGCTTACAAATGTCCCGGTGGCCGGCACAATGAGATTTCGCGCCATTACTGCTGACAACTCCGGATCTACCGACACTCTTGAACTTTGCCGCGATGCACTAGTATTTAAGATAATATGCTATACAGGTTTACCGGTAACGCATAACCTTATAGGGATGAATTTAGACCTATAGCAAAAGCAAAAATTATGTTTTAAGACTTCAGAAAATTCTTGAAAAAATTTAGCTGTGAATTAAACTTTTCTTCCAACAAAACTTTATCACCCTTTGTCTGCACATCACAAACATGTCTGCTTAATGACATGTACCTCACATGTCATTAAGCAGACATGTTTAATTGTTTACATAAATCAAACTGTTCAACACAACACTCTTAACATAAAGTTAAACAAGATTTCCCTACAAAAGTTGGCTAATTCAAATTGAAATAAAAAACATACGATCATGTTTTTGAATAGAAAAGCAAAATTGTTTTTATTTTAACAGTTCACAGTTTTGGTTACTCTGGCCTTTCTAAACTATTTTGCACATTATTTTGGTTTTGGTCCATTTTCATTACGATCTTTAAAAACTAACGAATCAGACCTTTTTTTAAACTTTTGCTCAAGTGTCTAGATACCAAAATAAACTATTTCTGTTGATAGTTATCTATAACATTGTATGAATTCATACGATTAGGTTTCCTTAATGTTAATTGCTGCAGCTCTAATTTTGTATCCTTGAAGTGGTTTGAGAGAATGTTTGCGGTTGGACAGACGTTATTCGAGCAGATAGATCCTTATATCGTGTGTATGGTATTAAATATTTGTGGAGTATAAAATGTAATATCTAGTTCAAACATCGTTCTCAATAAAATTTCATTAAATTACAATCGTCAGAAATTAATTCTTCAAGGGAAGAAGGAACGTGTTTCTTATAGGCAAGCGTACAACATCTTAGATAGCAACGTGGTTTAAAATCAAGCCTATTGTAGTCAAGCAAAAACCTTATACGTTACAAAAATAATTCACATTCAAACCTACTTTTTGTCGAAGGCTTTTAAAAACAAAGGCGACAATAATTAAAAAGTAGTAACACTTGTAGTCTTACATAGCATGCTGGGGTACAATTAATTATGTTTAATAGCTGCTAGCATTCACCATTATGCACGTTGACTTTGACTTTTGACTCCTTGTTGTAATTGTATGCCATTAAAAATATATATACGTCAAGTAGTCAAGTTATTGTTTGGGATTATTTTATTTAAACTCCGGTATGAGTCTAATTCTTCGAGCATTGATCGTCAAAGGTCTAATTAAAACATCTGGGCAAGAACAGCGCAAGACAGGGAGTATTGGCGTAAGAGGGAGGAGGTCTATACCCCGCAGTGGGTCTCATTATGCTGATGATGATGATGATGTGTCTAGATTAAATAACACCTACTCTCGCTCGGCCTCCTTGAGACGTATTCTTCTTTGCGGAGGAATGTGACTCTTCCGCAGAATTCATTCAATACGGGTGTTATCTTGGGCAGAACTCTAATGGTTTTCTGCGGATGGCACTATCCCTCGGATTTCGTGATGAAATACTCGTATAAGATTTTTTTCACAATGTTTTTCAATAAAGTCTGCCCATAGGAGTTCGTGTTGTGCAAAATATCCAAAGCGGAAATGATTTTTTATCCTTTCATTGGGCAATTTATCTACAACGAAAATCTTTAGTACTATAAAAAATATCTTATAAAGGTACAACATTACATGAAAACTACATTCGAATGGAAATGCAATGTATAAAGTTGTGTAATGGCCACAGTATGTGACAGGGTGATAATCGTGATCGTGCTCACGCTGAGTCGAGAATAAGATGTCTCTACATGCGATGTATGTTGCTTTATTACTTCATTCACATTCACCTCTCTTGATTCCGTTCATTCTGAGTGAATTTGTGTTTTGGGAAAATAGATAAGCTGGTTGGTTCACAACAAACCAATCAGGATTCTTTTATAAATTATATATCACGGAATAACATTACTGTTTGTGAAAATTTGATTGTTTTTGATTACGTTTCGAATAGACAAGTTAGTGAGAAGGTAAGAGTGGGTACATGATATACAAGGCAAACCAAAATAGTGATTTCTAAATCAAATTCTTCAACAAATTGTAGGTACAGTAATTTTACTCATACAGTGATTATATTGGTATTCGTTTCAGTTAGTATTTAGTTTTTCTCATTAATAGAAAACGATACCAAACCATAGGCCTAATTATTAATTACGAAAAACAATTGATTTCAACCGTCGTAGCTCAACAGCCTTAAATAACTTAAGTACCTTGTTAGATATGCATGCAACATGAATCATCATGAACAATGGAGCTACCTCTTCCAAGCCCAATACGGCTCCGAATGCCGGCGTAATGAGAGGTGCATGTAGGCACTAATCATGGAGGATGCAACTATTGTAAAGGTGTGTAGAATGGTTCTTTGATATAGGTAACTATGAGCATTTAACCATAGATCTTTAATATAGATAAAAATATTATAGAGCAAAAGTAAAATTATAATTTAAAATTTTATGTGTTGTTATAAAATAAGAATATTTTTTTAAATAAAAATATCAAATGAAATTAGTGTTAAGTGACTATTATTATTCTTACATTACCCATATCTACCTCTATATTCACGTAGCAAACTAATATCTAAGAGGACTTTTTTCTAAGTATTTCTTTTTTATCGTCTAGGTTGGCACCTAAGCTCTACTAAGGGATCAGTCTTCTTTTCTATACGTGGATATGTCTCTGCGGCATCACCTACAGATGCGCATCTCCCACGGCGGTCGTGCCGCGCTCACCGCTCATGGCAAATAGCTATCAATATTTCAATCAGGATGCATACGGGGAATGGAGGCTGCGAGGCTTCAAATACCGATGTTATGTGCCAATAACTACTACCTAATGATAAGCGCTGAAATGTTTTATCACTATTAAATATTTTCAGTTCTAGCTACATGGAACTTTAGTGACAGTAAAAGTGGGAATATATGACAGTCGGAGTGAAAACTTAGTCAAAGCTTAGTTTTTAGTCTTATGTGCTATCCGGATCAATTAGAGTGATATTTGCAAAACGCTTCTTATAGATTCAAAATCCAAACTTATAAAGATTAACCAAAAAATAAAGTAGTTTAACCAACAACCGATAAAAAAAATATAAAGTCATATGCACTTGACCTTAAATTGCCACCTTTCCTCTTTCTCAATAAAGCCACAACACACACACTTACACAAGTATAACAACACTACGTAGTATTTGACCTTAGCGTCGTCATTTCCCGCGAGTATGGGAGGGCGGGCGGAGCTTTCAGCCCCCCACTAGGCGGCGCGGGCGGGCGGCGCGCGCGCAGACAGCCAGTCCACCCGCGGCGCTCCGACCGACGACATGGCCCCTCTGTGGATCTTACTGTTGCTTCCCGTCCTGGGTAAGTCATCAGGCTTTACCCGTGAAGTGCTAACTGTGTTTAAAACTTCAGGTTGGATACGCACACATCGGAGCTGGTAAGGTTTTTAATACTTGTGACGTCATCATTTGTTAATATGACTACTGTAAATATGGTGATTTTCCGTGGTGAAAAATTTGAAAGGAAATTATGTGAGAGTGATAGTAAATTAGATCAGAAGATAAAGTTTTTCAGTAGTCGAGCGCAATGCCCGGGCGCGTGGGAATAGACGCATCTATTGCGAAACCATTGATTTGTTAAACAAGATGAGAGATAATTGCTGTGTCGTGTGAAGTTAATTGCCGTTGTAATCGGATTAGATACGGTAGTATTTTTTATAAGTGGGTATAAATCAATAAAAAAATGTGTTGAAGTAAATTTACGTCTAGTGAAAAAGTATTGCCCGTACACAAATTATGGACATATATATATATATATATATATAGGTATAAACAGACTTTTATCTTCGATAATTTTATATTATTGTTATAGATATAACAATATTATTTTTGTATTCATAAAATATTAATTGATATAACTAGCTTGAAGTCAAATTCACATATTCACGGCTAACCGATATGTCAATGTATGTATCAACATAATTAATTAATAGATACATTATAAATATTTAATTGGCCTACTTTTTGAACTACAACTAATTGAAAATTCTGCATGTATGCACAGTGCACACCCAAGTCATATTTGTAGTAGTTAGAAGTAGTATGTTTATTTTTTCTTCCCTTGTTGTTATATTTTATTATTGTAAATAAGTCATAAATAAATCTAAGCAGATATCGTTAATCTAAAGATGTGAATCAGTTTGTCTCGTAACACAGTTACGGCACGCACAGTTGCGCCCCCTAATGTGGCGGCATTACCGCGATGCACCGCGGGCGCATGTTGCGTCACCCTTGCACTTTCCTTTCTCCGGGCGCGCGCGCATCGCATCGCATGCGATAATCGATTCCCCGGATTTGCATAAATGCTGTTCCCACGGCTCCGGCCGCTCTCCGCAAGTAGGCCGCCTGAGGCCGGAGAGCGGCAACCTCGCCTCTTCCACAATGTGCACCCAATCACATACTCACTACAAAGGTCTCCGTCCAAATCACGACTATACTCGAACTAACGTACCGTTTATCGCGACCATTGTTTTGCTATGAATTAGCTTACGACCCGTTGTTAACCCGGACCGAAACGTCAATGGATCATAACAGCGAATGAGAGAATCGTGAGAGTTCACACACAATAATAATGTCGTGTGCTAATCTTTCACAAACATTCAGAGCGATCATGTTCGTGCAATAAATTCAACGAGGTTGCCAAAGCCGAGCACAAATCAATGTCTCCGAGAGAGAGACATAATGAGCTCTTATTGTAATCTACTGAAAATGCTCACATTAAACGCAATTCTTAAGAAACAGCTCGAATGACAAAAGTTCTCATGAAAACCCTCGCGTTAAGATAATCATATCTGTCGAGTGTCTAACAATAGTCCAAAAAATCTACACACTCGAGCTATGTTGGTAAATCTTATAACTGCAGTCAAGGCGTGAGAAATGCCGACTTCCTACACGTTCTTACTCGTATGAATGAAAAGCGAAAGTATTGTAACCTGTGTGTCGATATTTGTTTGCTATTGTCGATAGAAGCACGTCGTGAGATTGATGAACTGCCTGACTCAGCACAACATTAGATATTATGTCACGAGCACGCGGCGCACCTATGTAGGTACATTAGCATACCTACGTTGCTGCGGTCACTCAATATTGCACGCAGAACAAATAAACAATGTTCCGGTGTTGAAACACCAAATAAACATTTTGTTTGCCGAAGATTTCGTTACATTAACGAATGAATTGTACAATAGACAATTGCTCATTTTATGATCAAATTACGAGTAGGCGTATTAGTTTGTGGATATCTGAGTAGAAAGCCAGTAATTGCATCACACTCGTAAACCGCCTGTTACAAAAGCCGAAGAGAATTGTAAAAAGTGTAGATTTGGCGATTCCGGCTAATTAAGACTACGGACTGGACTTCCGAATTAGTTGTTCACACAATTTACATAATTTTACCATTTCCGGCGGAATTTTTAATCTGTTAGCTAACATACATAGGAACCACACATGATGACTGCACATCACATTTTATTATTTATATTTGCATACTTGTTTGAATTGAAAAGTAACAATAAATTTTAAAACTTTAAAACAAAAATAGTTTTCAGTAAGTATTTAACTTACAAGTAACTATTTTCTTATCATTAAGTATTTATTATTTGAATTTGTAACATGTCTTTAATACGAGTACCTTTGTTTATACTTGGTTAATCATTTATCAAAAGCATTATTCTTGCACTTATTCTATTAATTGAATCAAGAATGACCTAATATGGCAGCAACACTCGCTTTAACTCTTTTATACGAATGTTTCCGTATTTCCGTGAAATATAATAGTTTATGTAACACTACTGAAAATTAGTTACCTTCTTGTAACTTTAAACGTTATGCTCAAAAACAAAGATTTTGTTTAACACCATAACAAGTCAACGACAGTTGCGTGACGAGTCAAACGTTGTGTTTACAAAAACCTACCATGTTTACAGTTTTGACTGCATATCAGTGTTTCAGACGTTCTCACTTTTTTAACTTCATAAAAGATGTATTTTGGTTTGTTTTACTTGCTTCTGTTGGACGTATTGTTACAGTTTTTGTATGTAAAGCAGCCACACAAGCAGAGCACGAGGTAGAGTTGCTGCAACCGTAGTTAGAGTTACATAAGGAAGAGTACCGGTGACCTTTCCCCTGGCACAGAATAGGACATAGTACTAAGGGGCCAACGGTACTAGCACACTTTTAGTGTTTCATCTATTCTCTATGCAGTTTAGGTTTATGGTAACCAATTAGTTATAATAAATAAGAATTATTTCCCAATAGTATTTTAGAATACTGTAAGACATTTATTTACAGTAAAAATATATAAAAACAGGGGAAGAGAAACTAAACATACTACTTCTAACTACAACAAAAAAAGGGGGGGGGGGCACTTAGAATACTGTTTTTAATTAATTGGCACATTAAATTTTACCTCAAAACTTAACAATGAACTTACAACCTACAATTGAGATATCAAGTTAATAAATTATTCCATATCGTGGTGACAAAACTCGAGACAATATGAGGAAACAGCAAGAATTAAAAAAAAACATATTATTGTATATTCTTTGGGACTAAAATTGTGACTTGGCTACGTCCATATGAATGGATACAAATTAATTTCATGAATTTAATTGGCACCTTTAGGTACCTTTCTTATCTTAAATTAAACCAACAAACAAAACAATTAAGCATCACCCAAAACTGATTCACATTAAGAATCAGCCAGTGATCCATGACATCCATGCTATAAGCGCAGACGGGATGGCCTGCCGTAGTTAAATTGCACAACAGATGGTATCGGCGAGTGCTCTCTGAACTCACCTGACACACGCATGAGAACTTTAGGCACCCACTTGACGAGGGCATGGGGTGTGGTGGTGTATTATTACTATGAAAGATAAACGATTTTTATTAGTAAACTGATAAATGTGATAAAATTTAGTATCTATCTTCGCTATGTATACCATTCTATTAATATAACTTAGTATAGTAGAATATTCTTCTTCTTATCGAATGAGAGTGGCCAACTCTGGTGTCAAGAGTTTATCAAGCCGCCCTAAGGGCCTCTGACATGGTTTAACGACTGCCGTACTAGACAAATAGCCGGAACCTACAATTTAACGTGGAATGCCATTTTTCGGTCACCCATCCAAGGACTGACCGCATCAACCTTTGTTTAACATTGGTAATCGCATGCGATTGACTCCGCTAGCTGAGCTACGGACGCTTCATGATCACTAATCACTATGTATACCATAATACCAATGGGTGGTAAAACTTCAACCATTAGGTCTACAAAGTAAATAGAGAGTAAATAGGTACCTACTTGTATCTTCTAAATAAGCGTATATACGCTGTTGCCAGACGCGAATCTATATCTTGTGGTTATGTTATACAAACTTAAGTTTCTTGTATAGGATGCTTACGGCAACCTCATTGACAAGTGTAAAATCATGGCTTAGTAGAAATTTAAAGATTTGGAACATTATCAAAAGATTCCTCTTGTTTACAAAATAGAATACACAAGGGCTAATACGAGTAAAGCCTAAAGTCTCCGAACAGAAATATTTTCCCAAGTTCTGCAATCCATACACCACAAAACAAGACACGTTTCTTTAAATATTTATGTAGGTGCAACATTTCGTTATTGTTTAAATTGAGTATGAAAGCCAGTGTATATCAATTAATCAACCAAGCCAATTAAAAATGAAATTAATTTTAAATATATTGATTAACGTGTTCTATACCGGCAGTAACGCGTTTACAATCTCATCACGATGCTAACAGTCTTGACCAATACCATATTCAGTATACCTACTCCAATTTACTCTTCATAACACCTTATAACGCAGAATCCAATCAAGTAATCAACTAAAGCACGAATTACCAGCGCATGTTTCAAAACTACAGGTAAATTCTAATAAGTACAAGTATATTCTAATAAGCATTTGCGGAGCATTCAAATATCTGTTTACCTCGGAGTTGGCACCGTTCACCTGAAACCCGCTCAGCTTATTTGTGGCGAAATATTGTTCGTCTCATTACATTTGCACGACAGACTTGGAATACGTTTACTTAGATACTAAGCGTATGCTAAGATGCCTCTTTATAGCAGTTGCTAAATCTTTCGTAAATTTTCTTACATACTTAATTTGAAAACTTTTTTACCTGTCTGTAAGAAAACTCATAACTATATTAATTTAAATGGGGTTGTAATGCCAAGCATGTATAAAATTATATTGTTAACATTGTTACTTTTGGATTGTGAAAGAAGGTATCTAAATGTAAAACCTAGAAGAAAATTTGAAACAAATGCTGTAGGAATATGCACCTATTAATCGGTTTCTAAAATTTTGTAGTTTTTTTAGAAACACGTTTATAATACCTTTCAAAACCAGAGAACATCGCTCAGACGAACTTACCTACAAAAAAATCTCGGCTTCAATCTAGAGGTGATATGTAAATAAAGACGTAGCATGTGTGCCTCATTGTAAAGAAAAACAATGTTTCCTATTTCCTTCCGCTAGCTCGCAAGGACGCTACAATAAGTTAGTAATAAAGCTATTAAAAAGTAGCTGTCTGTTTGTAAACAGTAAACAATTGATGCAAAGTGGCACGTTCGTAAAAAAAAACGTAATAGGTTAAACAAATCAACAAAAAATATGTATCTAGTTCCACATTAATTCAAATAAGGTTTATTGTATACTAATTGAAATGAAACGATCTAGTACATGTAGTTCAATTAAATCAATTAAATTTTTAAACACCTTTATTTCAGAATACAATTTTTTAAATGGTTATCTATGCTAATAAACACCAGCATAGTTACCCATTGTAAAAAAGTTCATATACTTAAATGCAAATTGTGTAAAAATTCTAAAGTCAAGACAGGAAGGTAGGATGTATGTAGTCGAAAACAAATTCCACACAACAAATGTAAAAATGTACTAATTAAAATTTCCATCGCCAGGGGGAGCAGCCCGCTTCAACTGTAAAGGTCGCATCCTCGGCGCCTACTACGCCGACGCAAAGTCTGGTTGCAAGGCATTCCACGTCTGCGTGAAGGTAGCTGGAGGTGGTATCCGAGACTTCAGGTTCTTCTGTCCCCCTGGTACTCTGTTCCACCAGGAGGCCCAGACTTGTACCGACTGGGGAGATGACGACCCCCTGGCCTGCCCCGCGGACACCTACGACGGTCAGTTCGATCTCTACAAGATCGGATCCGGTGAGCTTCGCAACTAACAAAAGCACTCGCAAATATTCTAGCTGAGTAGACAGCACTGTGTTCACAATGTGTTTGGAATGGATTTTGCACTGTATTTTTGAGTAGTTAGAATGATTTATTAAAAACCACTATTAAACTTTTTGGACCATGGTTTCGTATAATGCAGTTTTGTCTGGAACTGTCTTGCCATTTGCCAGTACAAATTAATGTTTATTAGAAATTTTCTACTGCCATAGACATAATAGTAACGTACGATGTACTTGTACGTTACCATGGTAATGTAAATAAAATCATTTTTTGGAATAACGTAACAAAAATAATTTCAATTAAAGAAGACGTGTTAGATGATTTTCATACTGCGCGTTAAAGTCTATGGTTCAGAAAAAAAACATTAACATTTTTCACACATACATTTATATTATTACCTACACATTGCTGACACTTGAAATGCGTAAAATATGAAATAAAAAAAAAAAAAAAAAAAAAAATATTTCGGGACATTGCACACAGCGCCATCTAGCCCCACACTAAGCTAACGCTTGTGTCGTGGGTACTAGATAACGGATATAATACTTATATGCTTTTTTTTTTGTAAATACATACTTATTATACATAGAAACGGCCAGACTCGACACAAGTAATTACAAATTTTAGTATTCATAATTACTTGTCTCATGCGGGAATCGAACCCGCAACCCCTAGATTAGAAGGCAGAGTCACTACCAACTAAGCTAACAGAGCAGTCAAATACTGTGCTAATTTATATTTGTGAGTGTTGCTATATAATTTAAGCAAATTATGCTAGCGCATTAACTTCAAATTGGCAATTATAATAATAATAATATATAATAATAATATATAATTAATATACTAAATTTTAGGACCTTTCGTAAGACTGATTAATTGTTAAGGCAGTTTTATGAGTTTTCAAAACTGAGTGATGATAAAGTACAGACCTATGTAAATATACGTGTATTGTTTAGCTAATTATTATACCTGTAAGTATTTATATTTCTAGTAAATTGTATAATATAACGTAAGAACCAGTGAACAATTACAATCTTTAAGCTTATCCTACAGTTCGACAGCTACTCTATTTTAAATGTTAACACTTAATCAACACTCCGAAGTCGGGGAGCAGCTATTTATTGAACACTAATTGCCGCAAATAGCCAAAGAACAGTAATCAAAAGCAATATATCAGTTCAAGTGAGAATATTACAACATGTCGTGGAAATGTTACCCGAGGCGAATGATGCCACATTGCAGAATAACTTCGCTTCAGCCATAAAACGCTTTATGTTATGCTTACGGGAACATTCGTATGAAACAGTATATCACTGCTTGTTTTGTTTGTGTCGTGTTAATATGTGTTGGTAGCTGTAGTTGTGTCGCCTTAGCGTCTATGTTTATTATAAATAACTACTTTTGTGTATAATCTAATAAAAAACAAACCGTTGCAACGCTACAGCAGTGATTATGAACATTGACCTCTAATCTATCCTTTGTTTCCAGTTTATGACACGAAGAAATTGTCATCAACCGCAAACCGCGAGGAGGAGTCCGAATTTGGTTTACAGCGCGCCGAGACCGGAGACCGACGACTGCAGAACAATCAGAACAACGTGAACAATGGGAACAACGACTTGCGAGCCGCGCACTCTTCCGACTTCTTCAGCGGCCAGCGTGAACGTGGCCGTGATGACTCCGCGCCGGCCGCGCAGACTGCAGCCACAGCACGCCCAACACAATCTCGTCAATCCTTCCGCAGACCTACCACTCCCCGGGCCCAGCCCCCTACTACCCAGTACATCACCACTCCAGTCCCACAGCAACCTTCGAGTCCTTCCCAGTACGAAGTATCCAAGCGAAAGCTGGTGAGGAAGCGACCGGTCTATTCCACCCCAGCACCTACCTTCCCGCCGAACAACCCACCTCAGCAACAGTACAATGAGCAGTCACAACAGACTTATAAAGAGCAACAGCCCTTCAAACAGCAACCTTTTAAACAACAGCAGCTCCCTTACAAGCAGCAACAGCCTCCTTACAAACCGCAACAACAGCAGCAACAGACATACAAGGAAGAGCCTCAGCAGCCTTTTAAGCCTCAGCAACAACAACAGGCTTATAAAGAACAACCTCAACAGCAATTCCAACAGCAACGACCGCAAAATCAGCAACAGAACCAGCAACAAAATTACCAACAACGTTTCCAGCAACAAACGCAAAATAGACCCGATTCTACCACACCTGACGTACCACCACAGTACAAAGAATTCAAAGACGAGTATGTTGAAGTAAGTCGCGTGACTCCTAAA